>NPFG01000238.1:0-58698 GCA_002288965.1 Xylaria sp. MSU_SB201401 | reverse complement strand
GCGGCCCACCTGCGTTGGCCGTAGATGCAGCCTGGAGTGGCCGTATCCACATCTATACTTTGGAATACCTATTAGTATTTACATATTTACAGTAGAGTCACCTTCGGTGCCAGCGGCTTCGCCGCGAGGGCCACAAGTTCCACCCCTTTTAAATTCTTTGACTTCCGGGGGGCATGCGCTCCGCGCCGACCCCCACTCCAGAAAGAGAGTGATAAAATCCCATCTTGGTCCGCCGCTCGCACCCTTCGGGGCTCACGAGGCTCCTATAAGTAGGTATTTACTTGTAGAAGCACGGATACTAAAGTGGCGTAAGTGGCGTAGGTGGGTTATTACCTAATTAGGTAAAGTTACGGCCACCCCAGGCTGCATCTACGGCCAACGCAGGTGGGCCGTAAGTTTAGTACAAGTGTAATATCTTAGATGGGTTAGACTAGATACTAAGGTATCGTTCTATCTCACCATCATTCGCCGCCAGCTACGAACCGGCGACTAGTTGCGACAACCTCTACGAATCCTGCAGCATTAAACACAATCAAATTGCAAAGATGCAAGCCAACAAACTCTATAAAATCCTATCTTGTCTCCTCATCCCTAGATCAATCAATTATATGGGACCTTCGTAGACTTCGGTTGGTCCGGACCACCCCGTCCTCTTGATCCAGTCCTCAAAGCTGCTGGCAGTGAGACCAAGTTCCTTGGCCGAAGTATCCTCCTCTGGATCTAGAGCGCCATAACATATCTTGTCTGTAGGAGCCATACAAACCCAGTCCATCATGTGCTTGACGTCGTCTCTGAATCCCGGGCCGAGCATGGCACATGCCAAGTCTGCCCATTGGGCAGTGGTCAGCGGAGCATGTACCGCCTTTCGCCCAGTAAGTCGCGTAAAGGTGGCAGCAATATCATCAAAGCTCACCATTGGGCTTAGGGCTGGGTACACTTTTCCCGCTGTCTTCTCCACTCCCAGATCAAAGATTCCTGTACCCATTCTGTTAGCCGTGCGGTCTGCCATGGAGCCAGCTCCAATCTAGTGGTAGCCAAACAGGAGCGGGCGAGGACAAATTGCCATGGCACCTAGTACGTACTAGCAGTGAATACGCCGACATCATAGGCTGGGTCCGTCCACTGCGCCTTCTGAGGTCCCGGGATGGGGGCGCAAAATCGGACAATACCATCGGCTATGATAATACAGTTTAGTTTCCAGTCCAAAGACACTCAAGGAACGAAAGGAAGTGTGAGATTGGGTTAGACATACCCTGAAGCCGACAGTATTGGGGCCACGAATGGTTGGAATAGAAGAATCCTATCCCAAGTCAGTAATACGCGCGATGCAGAGATTGTGGTCAGAGTAATGAGGATATAGTAATATACCTGGAATGACTGCAGTCACATAATCAAGCTGGCTCCTGGCATACTGCTCGACCTCGTATTTCAGGTCCATGTGATATATATCCGTGAAGCGGCCACCGCTGGTCTTGATCATGTCGGGGAGACTGCTGTACACGAAATGCTTCACGCCACAGTGCTTCGCGGCGTCAACAACTACTTTCCCTTGTCCTACCTCCTGCCGCAGGTCCTCGGGGTTAACCATAGTTTTGCCGTGAACCGTCTGGTTGGTATTGAGAAAGACGCCATAAGCACCAGAAAGCACGGCTCGCATACTTTCAGCACTGTAAACATCTCCAGATACGAGGCTCACACGGTCTTTGGCGAATTCATATTTGGATACAAATTTCTCTGCCCAGGGAGAGGACGTGTCTCGAGTAACACCGCGAATGGCCCACTGCGCCTTAGGATCCTCAAGTAAAGCAGAAACGACGCCGCTGCCCTGAAGTGAAGTAGCACCGATGACAACAATAACACGTCGGTCCGACATTTCGACATAAACACGTACCGAACTAGACGTAGACAATTCGTATCAAGGTAAGAGGTAGAGTGAAAATTTAGAAGGAGAAGTTTCAAAGATCAATGGGGATACTGAATCTGCTGCTTTATGACTGACTGGTCGCCTACTTATATGTGGACAAGTTGTGCCCAATTTGTCATCCGGCACAGGAAAGTTGAAGCATCATGGTATGATAGTACCTAACCCGTTAAAAGGTATGCAGTCATTGAGAAGGTCTATCTTCCTTACTAATCAGGCACCTAGATCTAAACAGGTAATAGGTCTCCCAAACGAGGAATGAGTGATGACCCGCATGATTTAGCGGGTGGGACAGTGACATGTCGAGACCTCGATCAGTATCCCACGCATGCTCAGCTCCACTTTTGAATATTCGTTCGACGATGTGAGAAGTAGCACGACCAGATATACGACTCTAAACTTCCATTATTGCTATGATTGCTAATGTGGTCTGGGTTTTGATTTCTAATCAGGTGAATTTCCAACGTAGTCTGTCTACGCTTGAACGTGTGAATTTTCATATCAACGACTAATAAGCTAGAGACCTACCTTGCCTGATTGCTATAAAATATGATGCGATTTCCCAATTCTACCTAAGGGTATCTCCTATTACACATCAAATTTCATACCTGCTTCTATCAATCGAGAATCAGCTGCCGCTTTGCAAAATCAAGATGGCCAACCAGACTGACATTACTCTTTACACGGAGGGCACTCCTAATGGCCTAAAGGCTTCCATTGTACTTGAGGAGCTCGGGCTCTCTTATAAGGTATGTAGTCAGACCACTCCCGTGAGCTCGTGTTGAGGTACTTAATGTTCTTCTTTCCATCTAGGTTCGCACTATAAAGATCTTCGAACACGAACATAAGGAGCCATGGTACCTGGAGATCAACCCTAACGGTCGTATCCCTGCTTTGACCGACAAGTTAGAGGACGGTCAGGAGGTCAATATCTTTGAATCCGGTGCCATCCTTCTTTACATTGTCTCCAAATACGACAAGGGCCATAAGATCTCGTACCCTGTTGGCACCAAGGAGTACTGGGAGTCCGTGAGCTGGCTTATGTGGCAGATGGGTGGTCTTGGGCCCATGCAGGGACAAGCGAATCACTTCTTCAGCGCCGCTCCCGAGAAATACGAGTACTCTCTGAACCGCTATGTAAATGAATCCCGCCGCCTTTACCGTGTTCTGGAGACCCAGTTGTCGAGTAACCCTCACGGGTATATTGTTGGAGATCGCGTCACGGTTGCTGACATCGCAGTCTGGCCCTGGGCCCAAGCTTGGAGTGAGTCTTCCTTCTTCTTGTTTTGCCTGATATAGCAGGTTTCACTCTGCTGACAATACTCTGCAGAGTCCTCTGGTTTGAAGACTATGGATGAGTTCCCCAATGTCCAGAAGTGGATGGCCAAGCTCCTTGCTCGCCCCGGATTTGAAAATGGTCGCAATGTCCCTGGCCCTCATTTTCACATCCAGCTGAACGAGATGTCGGAGGAAGAGGTTGAAAAGCTGATGAGGCCCCGCACCGGCTGGGTCTTAGAGGGTATGGAAAAGGATGCGAAATGAGTCGTGCATAGCTGTAGAGCCGTGCTCAAATGGCAGTGTATTTCACAGATGGAAGACGCGGCTCTCTAGAAAATCTGTTAGATTTTTAATTCTATACCTTGCCAGATAGCTAGCCTGGATGCCTACGAACAGCTTATACTTAGCAAATATTGGATTTCTTGACGTCAGTATAGAAATATGAGCATTAGAGGCAATTGGTTCTTGCTTCTGGTCCTGAGGCCAACTTTGACTTGATATTGGACTTGGGACGGAGTTCATGTCTTCCAAGGTCCACCAGTATATCTTAACGGAGAACTAAATAGATTATTACTGTACAAGAGTGCGACCGCTCATAGATGAAGAGGTCTCCTCCTAATCCTCAAGTTTTATCCTTGATTTGGAAGCAGTGTTCTGTTCTATCTTTTAACTTTGTTTGGTATTGCCTTTTTTTCTTCTTTTGTTTCGAAGCAAGTATAGTATATTCTTTGATGCGGCATTAACCTTCCAAAGTCTACTTCATTGATATTGTGATGTAAATTAACAATCTTTCTCATCCAGTCTCCTTTTCATCATCATTTCTCTGCAACATGCATCCACTTATTCAACTCGATACCCGGAAACTAAGAAACCTCATCTGTGCTTAATATGATAGATGGTACCCGGCGGAAGTAGTATTTTTGTATAAAAGTATTGCCATTTTCACGTCTGAAATAGTACCCCGATCACACTTATCCCATGTCATCCTTTCAAGGTGAACATTCAGCTCCTTTTACATTAGATATCTGCAGAGTGCCTTGGCATGCTGGAACATAGCCTCTATCTGACCCAATGCACCGTGCAAATACCATGTGAGGCTACTATTTCTGGCCAAGAACGATATTGAGCAATGGGTGTCTTGTGTACCATAAACACCTTATTCAGTACCATGTACATGCCACTCCGAAGGAAAGGCGCTAAGTGCACGTGCCACAAAGAGGTGACTTCCTTGAATGTGCATTCAGATCTGCTGATGGACGTGTTTGCTAAACCTTAGCGCCTTTTGGCCAAGGAATCCCCTCTCAAGGTCTTCCTCATCATCTTTTATTTCAATATTTCCACCTGTTCCTATCCATCCTCATCCATCTTCTCTAATAATTTCCTTTTCTACTCCAACTTCGACTCTATCCTCCCCAGTAGAAGCTCCAGAAGTTAGCCCTTGCTGATGCTGATCGAGGGACATTGATATTTGTGGTAAGTTCACTTCCATCGGATTATTTTCTTGCAATGCCCTTGACTCAATCTTCATATGAGAGTATCCCATCTGGCCCCAGTACCACCTATCACAGTTGTCACATCTATCATTGGACCCCTCAATACCCTTCATTCTTAATGTATCAACGGTCCACTGAACCTGTGCTACTAATTATGCCCTTCATGTCGTTGCTTCGAAGTGTCGATTCGTCATACGTCTAACAGGCCCTCAGCCAACGCATTCAGGTCGTAGACCACTTGCCCAACTTCAATTTTCATCGGAAAAAGAATCCTCGAGCCCTTGGGCGCTTATACTAGGGTAGACCTTTATTATCGTTCAGGAGCCCCATGCGTCTTGTGTCTAAGGTTACATGTAAGTCACTACAGCCAAATAGCCAGTCGTTCGTGGGAATTTCATCAAGGCTAGAATGCTGACTTTCTCAAAGCCCCGGCGCCATTTCGCTGGCTGTGTTGTAGACGCAACCGACCGAACCTTTCCGTCCCCGGTCAAGACCAGTCACAGAAAAGAAGGCAAGAAGGCTGATCTTATAAGCCAGCTTGCCGCCTACTAGAGTATCACCCGTCTCTGATATTCATTTTCCGGCTCCTCTGGTACAGCACGTTGTCTAGCGATCTATAGACTAGCGGTTTCATCTGACTTCAACCCCCTGGTTGCGATAACGCCAGGTTTACAATATGGAGGAAGTACAATGGCCCCCGACCAAATTCCATTTGTTTCCCGAACTTCCACAGGAGATTCAGGATATGGTCTGGAAATTCTATGGCAAACTATATCCGGAGATACGTCATGAGTTTCACACCCACTACGACAGAGAAGGGACCGACACTCATCACTATACACGCTTTTACTCCGATTACGGGGTGGACATGGAAGCATCGTTCCTTCGTAAGAAAGACGAGTTATCGTCGGTTCAGTATGTATATCAAGCCACTATCTTTCTGTTTTGGTGACATTTCCCTCATCAAGACCCCTTTCAGCCAACACGTCTTGGCGTCGCTAGAGTCATCGTATAATTGGGAGGCGATTCCTCAGCTTACAATCTCAATAGTGGTGCCCTCGCCGTGCCTAGAGACGTTTTCCCCGATTTCACTCGTCGACTTAGTCATTATCAATCCACGAACAGAAACCCGGTATATCTCGCCGTGAACTATGAGACCGACATCTTCTCCTTTGTTACCGCATGCTATTCCGAGAATCTTATCGGCACATTTGGGCGAACTATTGCAGAATGGTTCCGCATTCCCAGTCAATTTGTGGCAAATGGAATCGAGGCATCAGAAGTTGAAACGCAGCAGAGAATCTTCTCAGCCCGTCGCCTAGCTTTTCCTTCCACATCAAGCATCGTGGATTCGGATACACCACTGTTCACGGATTTTAATTTCCAGATTTTAAAAAGGTTCAAGCGGCTTAAAGAAATCATACTTGTTCTTGTCGAATATCCCGAAATCCCAGAATATTCCCTAATGAGACTGAAAGACTATCCGGTGTGTGGAGGCTATCCAATTATCTCTCATCTGAACGACAAGTAAGGACCCAAAACTCAGTCGTCTTTAACTCTGTGGCCGCTAACGAATTCTTAAGAGAGAACGCGCGTCTTAATGAAGTTCTGGGCAATAAAGTCAAGATCACATACGTTCTTAATCCCGAGTGGGGGTCTTATCGTTGGGGAAGGTCATCTTCCCGCGCTATGAGCCACCTTCAAGCCTTGATGGGACTAAGAATAAGGCCGTGACGGAAGAATTGGAAAGACTGATAGGGTATACTATTTGTAGTCACGGGTCACGGGTTACATGTGACCTGAAGCTGAGAACGACAGTGGCCTCAGTGCGAGCAAGCCCATTTATAGAAAGTGAGTGGTGACACATCCGCATCAATTCGCACTCGCTGACAATTCTACTACAGACTGATAGTGTATCTCTAATAGATCCTTTCTATTTTAACATGGTCAGGTCGATGCATTTCTCAAGCGCCGCTAGACTGTTTGCGTCGTTGCCCGCCCACAAATGTACGAATATGGACATGATCGACATGCATACACTCTTACATGTGCTCTGCAGAGCCGGCAAGACGCCTTGCCTAAAAACTAACGGTATGTGGCGCCGATGCTCCTGTTCAAATTTCTTACTGATTTCTGAAATCCCAGTCCTCTCGTGGGGCTCGGCGCGCCAATGTCATTTAATGCCATGAACTACGTACTTTGCGCGGTTGTCCCTCCAATTATGTATCCCCTCGCCATCCCTTAGCGAGGAAGACGTCTAATCTGGTAACACTAAGCCTTCAAGGGCTGCCACGCTGGGGGTGTTCTCAGTGAATGCTCTGCAACATTGTTTGTGCCGATTATCGACGGTTCTCTCTCTACCTAAGCTGCAGGACGCTAGGAGCCCGGGGCCTCGGACTGGCCATCATGGAATGTGATAAGGCCCTGCTTGGGCCATTCTACATTCGATTCTTCCCGAGGCTTGGATTCCCTCTCTATTTGAGCAGGAATCTTCTTTTCTAGCTTCCACCTCTGACCTCCCGTCTTCCCCGTCAACAAACTAAAGACGGTCCTCTGATCACTCATCACCACACCTGTCACGCCAACTCCTCCCGGTAAGTCACAGTCTGTAAAATACCTGCAGAGTCACTCGCTAAACCTTGATCTCTCCCTCAAGTCCACCGCTGCAACTCATACGATGCCTGCGAACAACGAAGTGGATGTCGTCCCGTGCGGCCAGAGCGAGTACGATGTCGAGCCGGATAGACTCTATTTGGTCTATAACCCTCAGACTATCTTTATGCTCTACTGGTGGGCTACTCATTATGTCGAGCCACCCCCAAATGACCGTAAGTCTCCTGGAGTCTTCGTTTTCCCCTATAGTCAAATTTTCGGGCCAGATCGCTTCTGCATGTGCCTGGGACATGGGCTGCATGCATATCCTGTTCGGCGGTTACTGACTCCGACGGTGTGGATAGGTTTAGCTGTTCAATACAAAGTCGTCAAGGAAGTAGAGCTACGCGGTGCGAGCGGCAGGGTACAACGCCACAATCCGGCACTCCCCGAAGAACTCTCTACGACACATGAGGAGGTCCTCGGCATCTTTGCCAACAGCTACGACGCGAACGTGTGTGCGATGATCCGGGCTCACCGGCTGTCGAGGCTGCTACGAGCCGGAACGGAATTTTGCGTACCCTCGATCCAGGAATCTACCGTGCGCATTGGTAACACCGGTCTTATTCATTTGCACACGAAGTTTGGGGGGAACTGTTGGTACAGAGTTGGCGCTTGTCAAGTTCCGGTATTCCTCAATCCGTAATGCCGTGTCCGAACCTCAGCTTTTTCCTTCCTCGTACAGCCCTCCGCGTCGTGTGTTGCAACCTTCTTCGGGGCTACACTCACGTTCATTATTTATGTCTCTTGCTCTGGCAATGAATCATGGCAGTAGTTTACGGAGATGTAGAGTGTCCGGAGGAGATCTGGTTTTTTTTCAAGGACTCGGATAGTGATTGAGTGATTGAGTGATGAAATGATGGTCTGGCGGAATTGCTATATAAAGGACCAGCATCAGACGGTCTCCGTCTTTCCAATTGAATTTCTACGTAACCACGGTGCATGAATTCACGTGAATCAACCTGCCGAACCCCAACTCACAATTGTCTGTCTTGAGAGTAATGTCAGTGATAAAACCTAGATCTAGCCGATTTCAACTGGTTTTCCTGTGGTGCAAACGACAGTTCGACTAGACGTAATCACAGGCACGTGGCTAAAAGAAATAAGGTATATGGGTATCCGGAAAATGCACACTTATATTGTCTAGGGCAAATTGTATCCATGTCGTCCTACCAGATAATTTGATAAGTCACGCTTCATCCGGATGCCGTAAATAACTACCTAGAGGTATGTACTTACCTTAAAGAAAATTGCTAGGTACTTCTTAACCGGACGCACCGGTCACATTGGGTAAGGTATGTATGTGTCTATGTATGTACATGTGAGTACCTAAGGTACCTTCACATGCTGATGTTGTCTTCAGCGTGTCCAGTGGCAACATAGGGAAGTCGCATGCAACATAACAACCTGACTGAGCCCATGTCAACTACGCGCCGGGAAGGTACACATCTAGCCAGAGTCCCTTCATCATTGCTTATGCCGCCATGCCTACCTCTAGGGAGCTAGTCGCTCAACGCTCAACCCCACTCCTAGCGCGTGTCTATCTATCTACCTGGGCACACACCGAGGCACAGCCAAGTCTCATTCCCTACTTAGGTTGCTTTGCGTTGTTTTCATTTCTCCTACATCACCCAGTTTCCAAGCCTTGCTCGACAAAGCTGCTCCTACGTTACGGGAGAGCCCAGCGAGTTATCTCGTCAGCCTCTTGCGTCGCCGTCGTGTCATTTCTCTCACACGCTCCGCAAACACGCTATTTCTTTTCCACTGTAAGCTTGTCTATGTTTGCTTGCTTAAGCATTTATTGACGCTGATCAAGCCCGTGCAGCTTATTACCACCACGACATCGCAGTTCCAAGGAGCGGTACCAGCTTCGAATATATCCTGCAAACCATATTCGCTACAACCCCAAGCGCCTCTTCGCGCGTAATTACCATCGATAGGTGATGGAATAGACGAAGTCGCTAGTGAGTGAAAGACCGTCAATTCGGCGTGCCAAATTCTGACTGGTATCAGTGGATTCGCAGTACTCTCTCACAAGATGGCCATGGGAGGAGGAGGAGGATTGGCGCAATCCACCTACCTTCCATTCATCGCCCTTGGATTACCGATATACGGCAAATCCTTCACCCTTTCATAACACTTCCATGCTGAGCTTCACTCCGATGACATCTCTTTACCCCAATGGCTTCTCCCACCCGTCAGATGGACTCCCTGTATCATCCCCCTATCCCACCTTGGCAGCCGACAGCTACGAAATGTTCCCAGAGGCTACGCCTCTACCAGCTGCTAACTCCACTTCCCTCGGAGCCAGTAACACCCATCTACATGCCCGGAGCCCGGATGTGGGAAAAAACCGACGCCAGCGTGAGCTTGAGGATGAGGTCTATCCGCTGAAGCTCATTCGGGAACTAGACCGAATCTCTAATGAACTAATTGCCGTAAGCGACAAGAAGTCGGTTTTCGGAGTGGTTCATATCAATAGCTCTACAGGTAGCCTCCCCACCGTTGAAACTGTTAGTACCTACTCCACTTTCCAGGCTGCCAATGATCGAGTATTAGACTTTTGGGACCAAAAGTACGGCGCAAGGATGTTCACCGATGCCAGCTTTCGTGCTGAGGTTGATTCGACGGCTATCAAAAATTTCGAGAATACTGAGGAACCCACAAGACATCTTCACAACAGTTCAGCCCGCAAGAAGATAAAATGCCGCTCTAGGGGCGGTGTTCCTGCCAACAGGAGCTCCTGGGCAATCAAGAATAAGTGCCTATCACTGAGTCATCGAAGTGGCACGGGAGAAACCCGAGTTTACGTTACGATCTCGCACGTGCGAGATCAAGGAATTCATGTTTAAGACGGCGCGATGCATCATGGGCGACTTGAATGATGGTTATAATAGGAAAAAGATCTCGCAAACGAGCTGTTGGAGCTAAGTATGGGAGGGTGATTCTAGTACGGGTATCTGATCTTGCGAAGAACCAAGTGTTCTAGAAAGTGTATCATGGTCTAATGCCTATCATGATCAAAAATTACAAGAAAATACGGAAGGACAGAGATGAAAGTTCACCCAAGTTATATGTTGTAAAATCAGTGAGGTAGAGGCTGGTTGGGATGAAGTTAAAAGAGAATAAAGGTTTGCCGAGCTTTTACCGTTGCGGTTTCTTGGCACTAATCAGCAAACGTCATCCAGCTTGTCCCATTTGTTTGTCTAGAACTCCCTGCAGCTAGTCTACTTGTACCTCGCCGCCCCCTTCATTCAATTTCGCGATGTTCTATAATTGAAATGAAATGGATCAATCAAAGACCGGATTACCTATCAGAGGTCATACAAGAAACCCGTCAGCCACCAAATGTAAGAGCATGTTGCTGGAGTTCATGAATTGATTCTGACCGCCTGTGTCGCTGCCTTTGCGGCGGCGTCGTCACCACCTGCAGTGCGGTGCTACTTGAATTGAGACAAGATGGAAGGCATCGCTCTCCGTCATGCTAAGGAGGTGCTTTGTTATTGCCGTGTGTTCGAATGACATATGCAATTTACCACTTCATGTCTTGAGCCGAATAAACAGAGGCATGTCATAAACATGCGCTCCCATTCATCTTAGAGATCCTTGAAGCAGGATCCTGCACATCAGTCGGCCAGTAAAGAAATCAACATGCCGCTTACTAACTTCTTCCGCTCTTTAGCTTCTCGGCCAAGGTCATCAACAAAAGGGCCCCTTGACGTAGAAGAGTAAGCCCTCAGATCCTCGCAATCAAAAGACGCAGAGTACTGAGCAGAATGAACAGGAACCCACTGGCCTCACCCACCACCAGTGCAATCTCCCAAGCCAAGCGCCTCGGCGAGAGCACAAGCCAGAATGCCAGTCCACGGACAAGCCTTTCGCAGACGCGGTCCCCAATACGGACTTCGCTGCCCCCTCTGAGACGAGACTTCTCATTCCTCCTGAAACCCGAGATCTACCACCAGATTTCATCCCTCAACATCCCGCCCCCTTTCCGGGACCCGGCCAGACAGCCCGCGGCCGATACCCCCATCCCCACGCTGCTGGCAAACGGGCACTTCCGCGCCGCCGCCATCGCCGCCGCGCAGGAGCTCACGGGTTCCAGCCCGACGACAACATCATCGCCGCCCATCTCGCCGACGGATCATGCGCGCATCTTCGAGCTCTTGTATGTGCGCCTGTCGTGCCTGTGTCTCATCGATGGCGTCCCGCTCGCGGCGCAGGAGGCCAAGGCCCTGGAAGACCTTAACTCGGTCTTCTACGCGGACCCTGACTCCGGCACGCATCTCGCGCCCTGGGCGCTCCGAATCCTCGTTGTGCGACTACAGACTAGTAAGCAGATTCAAGTCAAGTCAAGTCAAGTCGAATCAAGACTATACCCTCACTAGCCCCGACTATTCTGGAAACATCTCCCTCTTTTTCTCATCTATCCCAAATCACTGGAGCGGTTCGTGACTCGGCATGATGAATGAAACCGGACACTGACAACCAATCGATACAGTTGGCTTTGGAGACCCTAGACGCGCCGTCATGAGCTACTACGAGCTAGCCCGCGAAGCGCGCGCCGAAATCGCGAGCGCAGGGCGCGCACACGACCACTCGGCCGCCGAGACCTGGAAGCGCCGACTCGTCGACCTCGGCATCCGCGTCGCCGGCGCGTTAATCGAGATGGACGATCTAGCCGGCGCCGCGGCGCACCTCGCGTCTCTCCCTGAAGCCAACGGTGTCGGCACAGAGTCCGACAGAGCCCGGCTCGCTGTCAGTCGTGCGCTGCTGTGGCTGCACCTCGGCGACGTCGATGCTGCGCGGCGCTGTGTGACGGGTATTAGCGGTAGTGGCGGTGGTGGTGACGGCGAAAATGGATTCGGCGAGCGCGTTATCGATGCCCTGGCTGATATGGCGGACGGCGAGTACGCTGTCGCGCTAGACAAGTGGCAAGCCTTGCACGATGAGATGAGTCAGAACGGTATCCAGGACGAGATGGTCGGGGTTAATACTGCTGTGTGTTTGTTATATACTGGGCGGATGCCCGAGGTATGTCCTCAGCTACCTTTCTTTTCCGCTCCCATACCACTCTCACACCCATTTCCCCACTTCTTTATTTCTACATTACTTGAAGACCAAAGAATAGAGAAGAAAAGATCGAAAAGAGAATACAACAATGAAAGCAAGACGCAGAATCATAGCAACACTAATATGTCACGCCAGGGCCGAGATCTCCTAGAAAACCTCGTGGACGCCGGACAGACATCGCACACACTCCTCTTCAACCTGTCGACCATGTATGAGCTCTGCAGCGAACGCGCGAAGACCATGAAGATGCGGCTCGCGAGCCGCGTTGCGAGTATGGAGGCACCTGGAGGAGGCGGGGGCGGAGGCGGAGGCGGTTGGGAGAAGACCAACAAGACCTTCAAGCTACAGGTGTAGTGTTACGGGCGGGTGCGTCTTTTGTTATAAGAAAGGAGTTAGGGTGCTCTACGACGGGTGGGATAGGTAGAATAAATATTCCAGCGAATGACATAGCAAATACTTTACAATTCGCAACCCCCAAATGACGTGCATAGCTAAGAACGGTGTATCGGTGCATGTAATGGTTTCGATACCGTGATAAAGGATAATAAAACTGCGCATTTTGCCTAGACTAGGCTCATTGGTGTTTTTCAAGAGCTATCTGAAAACTAGATATGGAAAGTTGATATTGAAACCTCTCAGCTGAGACCGCTGCCTCCTGTCCGCCGTTTTATTTCCGAAGCGCTCACGCCCTCCCAACCCGACCCAATCCAAATTCCGAGCAGTCCTCCATAGCCCAGAATGAGTGTCCTGAATTAAAAAAAAAAAAAAATAGTAAGTCATCAGCCGCCAGATAAATATCGTAATGGTCAACCGCTGCAATGTAAGATAATGCTCTAAATTCTGAAATCGTGAGAATGCCTCGTTCAGTATGAAGAACCAGCCAGTAGGGTTGTAGACAGTCCTGAGTCGAGGAATTTCATCGTCCTCCTTCCACGCTCTCTTCCAACTCCTTGTTTCTCTGCTCAAGCTTAGGTCATCTCATGGTCCTCGGCAGCGTCGCCACTAGTAGCAACTTTCTCCTCGCCGGTGCCAGTTCGCTTGAGAATACCCTTACGCTCTAGAGTGGCTATATAGCGCGCTTGATTGATCCGCCAAGCAACATCCAAGACAGCCGGCGATATCTCCTTCACCCAGGCGCGGAGGAGGGCCTCATCGAAAATTCCATCGGAGTCCTTCAGGTATGAGGGCGCCACGATGCCGTCGAAGCTAGTGTCGTCGTTCAAGATGATCTTCTTCAACGCCGCGGCGCAGCAGCTCCTCCTGGAGGTTTCCATGTCAGCTGGGACCGCGGGTTTGATTACCTCCTTCCAGAGCGTAAGCTGTTGCCTCTCTACACGCCATGCCTTGAGAGTGCTGTTATAGGTTGATCGTGCCTCAGGAAAGTGCTGAAATGCTAGTTCACGAACTTCGTCGCGTGTGAGAGGGTTAGATGGGTAGCGTCCTGACGCGCGGCATGCAGGAAGGAATTCAGAAAACCATCTCCTAAAAACCTCGCGCTGCTTTACGCGTGATCGTGTTTTGTGATTGTACTTGTGCATATCGGCTCCTACGGCGCTGTAGTCTATGATATCGAGGTTGCCGTCATCAACATCGTGGTTACCGTCAAGGCTAGTGTCCGTATCCTTTGACTTGACCCAGAACAGGCGAGATGTGGCTGCGTATTCGAACAGATCCTGTTCAGAAGCAAACGGTTCCTCCCAAAACTTATTGTCGAACTTCAGACCAAGAAATAGTAGAACCTCTTCTGGGTTGCTAGAGAGCAAGACCTTGGCTCTTTTCCAATCGAATTTTTCAATTTCAGGGATTCGGATGTAGAAGGCATCTCCATTGACCGTGAGCCCAAACGGTCGAATAGAAGATCCCAGAAGGTTCCACATGTCGCCATGCGCGTCTCTGAACATCGTCCACTGGAGGTTGTCGAGCGACGTGCAGATATGCAAATCTACCTGGACGTACACTGGTTCATTGAGTTCTGGCACGGCATCCTCACGTGGAACATCCGCGGGCCAGGGGATCGCGTAGCTAACCTTATGTGGTTGTTCACACTTGGTCTTGACAGCACCAAGGACTTTGTAGGCTGCGTCTCTCTGTTCTTTAAGAGATAGGCCGTCTTGGGCTAGCTTTGGGTCATCCCCACCCCATACAGCGAGAACGTCAACTGTAGTGTTTTGGGTCAGTCAATCACTCTCTAGAAGCGATCGGTTCACGTGGTTTATGTCTTAGAGCGACACACGGCCCAGAGCAAAATTCAGGATGTGTGATTATAACCATTGGGTGCTGCTCAGGGTATGTAATGGAGAAGTTTTGGAATCAACTCACTGTCTCCATGATCAGCCTTGGCAGGTCCCTCAATAGGAGTCGCAACCACAACAAAGAGCTCCCGTAACTTCTTTTGGCAACGATCGCGAATAGTGCGGTAAGCTTCAGGTCTCATCCGAGGCGTGTACAAATCAAAGGCGTTGCCGCCCATTGTTGACCGTGCTAGATAGGGTATGTTTAGTTCCTTCGCTCTAACCGAGTCCTGAACGAGCTATGGGGCAGGTGCTAGGATACTAGTAACTTGTTCTCTTGTTGACGATTCTGATAGAAATAAAATTGAAGAAGGAGATGCTAGCAACTGATTTTATGTTTGCCTTCTCAGTTGAAAAGGGGATCTTGATTGCATGTTGTTGTGGGAGTGGGCGTTGGGCCGGGAGATTTATGTTGGAAGTTAAACGGGGCCATGGTGACTCAGATATGGAAGCCATGATGCTAATATGACTGGTGCTTGTCCTATCTTGAAGATATTCAGCCACGACCAACGTGACTGGTTATAGATTCGGATTTAAGGTAGTGGGTAAATGAGTGCAATAGAGCTGCTGCTATTCTCATGACCGGCATGTGCGTGGGGATTCGGAGGTACATGCAGCACCTAAGGCTGCCCACTAATACTTAGCCCTCATCGGTCGCACTACCCCAAGTAGGTGCCTACTGATACCCTATCGTTTTCAATCACCTAATTGTCCTACGTTGATGCAACGAGTTCAAACTTGCAATTACCTATAGATTGATTAATGTTATCGTCTGGGCCCCAAACAAGCCGAAAAATCTTACTTTCTCGTTTTATTCGTTGTCATCTACGCTATGCTTGCGACGTTTTACAGAGTGCCATTCCGCGCTCCTTGTTCTCTCCGCGTCGGACCAAATACCCTATCATATATTATTATCCTTGCCAACTTTCCACGTTAGAAGCACACGTAGTTACCTATCTATTCCAATCCGCACCTCCTGTAACCCTTTGCTGTAATCTCAGTTATAATCGTCACTTCTACCCATATACTTATAGTAGTAGCTACAGAGGTAGGCATGGGATTTCATCTCTCGCCAATTATGGTACCTGGAATACTATCAAAGTTAGGTAGTCTTTCACGCTACTGAGGTAGAGTGGCAGGCTAATTTCGTTCATCGTGGGGCGGCAGGACTGGAGACTGATACCTCACGCCTATAGTGCAAGCATAGCTACGGTTAACCGACGCAGCTCACCGTTCTCTCACATCAATGATGTCGGCTATTCCCAAATCAACACACGCAGGCCTTCCACAGCACCCAAGGCACACTGTTCGTGAGAACCTACTATCAGTTGTTCATAATGAAGCCAGCCCACTTACTTAGCAACATCATGAACACATTTGAAGGTTCGGGCCAATTGGGCTAAGATACTACGGCAGGATTGGAGCATATGAATATCATTCTTCTTGCTGGGAATCCAAAACATACCGTCGCTTTCGGCGGATCATCGTATCACTCTGTTATCACGAAAGATCTGTTGCTGAATCTTGCTTTCACCATGTCGTTTGCTGCAGCTATATCTGATATTTACATCTGACGTAGGTAGAATCATATGCCTGATCCTTTGTGGGCGACGCTGAACCGATATGTACTAGGCAAGAAATTTAATAAGTGCGAGTTTAAACAAAACGCTGCGACGACGAAGCCGACAGAGCGACCCTCTTGCTTTAGATACACGCGATCGACATAGTTAACGTCGTGAAAGGCTTCGAAAAGGCAGGTAACCCTTCATAATCCTTCGAGAATGCAGAAAAGTTGGCGCCAAAGTTCAAACCGACGTAAACCCGTGTTATGCACCACCTGATTGTTGCTTATCCATAACCTGTATCTTTGCTGTCCCAAGATTCATCTCCGCGGCAAATCAAAATGGACTACGTTTCGGAGAAATGGGAGAAGGAGAAAGAACACGGATGTGCGGGACGGGACTCTGTCCAGGGAAGCCGATAACCGATGACCATTGATTTTCATGTTGTTTGTAAGGATGATGTCTGAACGGCGTTTTGCAGGCCTGTTCTGTGAATTTGATGCGTTGTTTGCTAAGTAGGCGTGTTGATTCGGCGTGCATACAACTATTCACTGCTTAGAGTGACGGTCCGATATCAAGGACCGGCGGAGTCAAAACGTCAAATCTTAGCAGACGATCGACGGGAGATTTATAGGTTTATAGTTTGGAGTAATTCCATTTCTATATATATAATATTCTGGTTCATCTCTTGCACCATTAGCCCAGCATTGACAGGGCCCCGCGTTTTCCGGATTCAATAGTGGTGTGCGGCAGGTCCGACCGTTGACTACGGTTCTGAGCGATCCCGCAGCTCATCCAGCGAGACGGACCCCTAGCCGCGGTCCGAAGAATTCGCATATGAGAAAAATCGAGCGCAGTGCACAGCATGAAGAGAGAATTTTAGAGTATTAAGATATGTATCTGCTGCCGAGAGTATCAGAGCGCCCAAAAGACATCACCGTCGTACATGTGATCCCGTTACCTACTGACGAGGTGTGGCCGAGACTCTACGAGCTCATCTTTCTCACCTACCCAGGCTATACAATTCGGGAACACGACTCCAAAGCACCCGTCACGCCGAGTCCTTCCTCTATCACCCCAGACAGCAATATAAGTCAGATGATGGGAAAGAATGGGTGAGACGAGATCGGTAGTTCATCGGTCGGTATGTCCGAAAGCCGGAGATATGGTGCCGCCGAGCGCATCTAGGCTCTATAGCATGAAGTACAAGAAGGTCGGCGTTGCCGTTCATGGCTGGTGATCAGTCATACCCCAACAGAGGACTTATTATTCAAGTGTGCTTCAGTGCAGTCAGTCCGTCGGGTTCATTGTCGAGCGACTTTGATGCAAGCCTCTTGAAATGGGGATGCTTCGGGCTTAGGTACGCTTAATGTGGCGACGGCGTTGACTCGTAAAAAGTTGAAGCTTGTTGATGAGAGAGGTCTGATAAGAGCGGGAGGCGAGTGGTTCCCCAAATTCTCCAAATCCAAACAGCCAGGTATCCACACACAAGGCCCTTGTGGGGGTATAGGCGACAAGTGCCTTGACGGTATACTTGTTGCTTTATTGCAGAGTCTGCTTCGTCTCACACAATGCCGAGGCTCAGGAGTCAATTACCGTTTCCATGGTTAGGTTTCCTTGGGCATCACTTGGACTGGGTTAAGTAGGTGTTTGGAGTACAGGATCCCGAGGAGTTGTACCAATTAAGATTTGCAGCACACAAAGATGCAACCCTCATTTTCTGTCCGTAAATCGAGCTCCGGCTCTACATCGCATTGCGTCGCATCGTACCTGAGTGAGCCATCCATCACCATCTGTAGTAACTTAAATATTTTAACGGCCCTGCAAGACCAAAGTCGATTGGCCCAAACATCAATCGGTTAGTCAGAACACACCAAACATCAGCCCTTAATTTCGCGACCTTGGATTGCTGGAATTACTTAGGGTACGATCGCAAAAGCATCCGATGGAAAGATCTAGTCGGTATTATCAAATCACGAACCGTGCGAACGTGAATCGTAAATCTGATGCATCCTGATACGGCCGAATGATAGATGATATTGTGCGAGCAAAAGAGGACGAATCGCCGTGCACCACGTTTCGTGGGGGGGCTTTTTCTCATTATTTGCAGCAAAGTTAGTTCGCAACGCAGACAAACTTAGTAAGAGCTTTTGCGCTCGAATGTTGAGGGCTGAAAAATCCCGCTCGGATATGAGTCCCAAACCATGGGGTGCAGCGCGGTGGACGTCTGCCAGGCGTCCTTGGCAGCATTCAATCTGCTTTCTGTCAGGTTGAATATCGTTAGCGGCGTACGGTATCAGGGGACCTAAAGAAGTTTTAGAGGCGTTAGAAACAACAGAAATTTCCCAACAGGGCGATAGCTACTACATAGGCAGTTTCAGAACACGCATACAAACAACGTTGCCGATTCTAGAGTGCCAAGGTAGGTAGTTCGTAGGAATGGTAGGCACGAACAAGCATGAACATGAAATCTTACTTTCCGCTTGTTCCGCTCATGTTGATAGGAAATTGCAAGATCAGTTTGGAGGTCGCAAAACCCTGGATTGATAAAGGGGACGTGGTACTGCAACCATTCGAGAACCCTGGATCACCCATGCTTCCGAGAGTTTTTTGAAGCCATTAGGTCTAATGACTCGGAAAGGAAGAGGAATGGGTCGTCCTACATGCATAGGCGTAGAGGCCCAAAGATTTGGAGAGATTAATACATCGATTGATACCTTGAAGGTATCAGGAGCAAGGTCGGCGATGTGATCGGCACCACTTCCGCGGCGTTCCTGCATGTCACGTAGTCGCAGGTAATAATTGGATTGCAGATAAATGCGTGAGGCGCCATTTTGTAGGAACTCACTGGTTGCTAACAACAAAGGCAGCCTACGAAATCAAACCGGGGCCGCACGGGTCCGGATGATTGGGATTGACGGGCCCCAAGACCTACCACTGCCGAAGGATGGTTCCGTGGAATGACGTCTCAAGTCGTGGAGTTGTAGTGGGCTGGGCGCATTTCCATTTCATCTCCGACGACGTGTACTGGTATGTAAGTATGCAAGTGTGTGATAGCGGACTGTAGGTAAGGCTTCGAGGGCTTCAGGGCTTCAGGGCCGGGCAATAACCCTTTCCACGTTTTGAAATAAGCTCGCTATAAAGGTGGCAACGAGTAAGGAGTTTGTTTCTATGCTGTCCAAACGGAGACCAATTAAGCTGCCCACGTTAAGATGGGGCAGAATGATGGGGGTGGTCTCCAGTTAGGCGGGGGTCATGTATCATCCTCGGAAGTGCTCTTGGTCTCGTGAATCATGTCTGCCTTTTTGAGATGTGATGATGAAGCCTGAGCAGCCTTGAGGAAGTGGATGGATGTGGACGACGTCGATCTCGCTGTTTTAATCGCGGGAAAATCTTGTTATTGCTATATCCCCGCCTGAAGTATTCCGAGCACTTTGCTACTCCATTTCGGTCGGGACGAGGAAATAGTAACCCTTCATTCTAGTCTATTCCAGTATTAGGATCGATGTCATGCTCAGTTGTCGTGATCGTCGACATCATTTCCTGTCGCACGTATGGAGTAAGCATGCGGCTGAATGGGCGGCTTTCCAGAATAAGCAGAATATGTAACCAGTAAATAGCCGGACTAGGTACAGTGCTCCAGGGCAGTTCCAGGGTTAGCAATGTGGGAAATTCGATCTTATTTTTCTCGACATTAGCTCGTACTTGACTCGGTCATAGGCCTGGATAGTCGAGAAGCAATCATAACGAAAAAGATAGAGGAAGGGAAAGCCAATGGCCCAAGACTGTATCTCTCCGTGTTCCGTCTACGCATAGGAAGCGTCAGGACCGGAGATCCAGCATACCATCTATTGTAGGTACCTACAAGCCGGTTTCGAAGATCGACTGCCAGCCTCGTGTCTGCTTTGTGGTTGAGCATCACTCGTAAGGGGTAAACGTTCAATCAGGATGCTCGGTCCCGTAACGTACTGCATACTCGATGCATACCCATCCAAGCTATTCCTGTCGGGAATTACAGTACGATACCGCTACTTCATAAAATCGGGCAATTCTGCCCGGTAAGCGAATAGCCCGTCGCCTCAGCTCCCGGCCCCAGGCTTTGCAGGCGGACAAGGAGCCACAGAATGCAACGTGAGCGTCTCGGAGGTGGGGAGACTCCATGCATCGTCCAGCGATGCACCAGAGCAGGCGCCAGGAGGGCCAGGGTCCCTTTCTGGGGAGCTCCTTGCTACGACGACCTGGCGAATCGCAGCCCTTGTAATGCGCTGCTTTCGGAAGGCCACTGGGGCAGTGGAAGGCTTAGGGCAGTGGTTAGGGCAGGTTTAGGGGCTCGGCAGGCTCTGGGCAGGGAAGAGGCAGGGGAAGCTTAGTGGCAGAAAAATAAGCCTTTGGTGGCTTGTTCACTGAATGGTCCGCTGCAAATCAGAGCCATAATTCCCTCAAGGATCGTCTAGTGACTGGCTCGGTATTAGACTGACACGCAGAGCCAAACCTTCTGGAAGACGTCAATTCTTCCAACCTGCCTGTTCATAGGCGCGTTTTCAAAGGTGTGTGCCGATACCTGCATTGCTTATTGTCACGAGGACAATTACTACGTGAGAAATCAGCTTGTCGGGCTCAAGTTGGCTTGCATCGCACGAATCGGATCTCATCAGGGGTGATGCCGTTATGCTGTGCTGACTTCTGCTGCCAAATTATGCGCGTTCACCTTAACACCTACAGTACCTACATGTACAATATGCCTGACGGACGAGGTTCTTCTGGAGTGGGGGATAGATAACAACGACCATTCCCTTCTTTTTTGCGTACATTCGCGCATACATACAATACGTTGATTATCAATAGAGTGTGTGGGTATCCAGGATGCTACATACAGTATCACTGTGAGTTGACAAAGATTGCTGGAATTCGCCACGCTCGCGAGTTACGATTTGACCGAGAGCGAGCAAGCGACGACGGAGTTGAGAGAGGTAAACGAAGTCCGTCAGATTTTAAAGGCAGTACCATACGTGTACACCAATCCATACGCGTACAGGTTAGTGCAAATGAAGACCAGCCATTTGGGATGAGCTAGCCGCTAAACAAAACCACAAACGAGTAGTTCTGCCAGGAGCGGGTCAAGTTGAACAAAACCTACCAAAATCGGCGTTTGATCACGCAAGGGGATCCTCTGTTCCACGCACCTTGGCCTGAATGCTAGGCTAGGTACTTCGTCGATACTTTCGGCGTTGAATGGTGAGGAACCCCGTCCCTGCGCCGACAGCGAATGATATCGTGAGTTTCACAATTCCGGCCCTCTTGTTGTTAGTGTGCACACCAAGTACATTTATGCTCAGACCAAGTCCCCCGTCCCCATCTTTGTCCCAGTCCCCGTTTCTACTACCGCCTACTTATGTGGTGTAGTACTTATCTAGAGACTGACAGGCCGATAGTGTCTGTTGATAGCAACAAGTATGTACACAGACATGTAGAAGCGGAAGTAGTCGCTACCGGTCCCAGCCGATGGGGCTGCTTTTAGCCTTCCAAACAAAATGCCTCACTCTCACTGATGCGCACACCAGGTAGCATTACAGTTAACCTAGCACATCGGCACTGCACTTGGAAAGACAGAACCCAGCGCGGACAGATGAATCCAGGGGTCTAGGGATCGGTCTATTGCTGTATCGTGTACCGTGTACCAAACAAGTTTCAAACCCCATCTCGGGTTTTCCTCTCTGTCCGCCCATCCTCCAACCTCAATACACGAGACTATTTGTACAATACCTATAAATCGCGCTGCCCTCGACCCATCCTCACCTCCTTCTTCCTATCCTTTTTACAATTCCAAACCTACCATCTAGCTACCACTAGAAAAGACTCTTAACCCGCCTCGCCCGCCTCTTCCTCATATCCCATCCCGCCTCGGCATACATATATATATACGCGCCTCTAAAAAAAAACAACGATAACACAACACCACCCACAAAATCGTCAAAGATGCCTTCCGCCAACATTAACGACGTCCTGGCTAGCAAGCCCCTCACCTTCACCGTCAAGACCGGCGGTGGTTCATGGAAGTGCCAGCTTCACTCCAACAGAGCCGCATAGTAAGTTGCCTCCTACTTATTCAATCTGCTCTTGGCAACTCTTGGCGCCAGTGTCTTGATCTCTCCAATTACTCTCCTGCCTCGAAATCGAAGATATTAACAAGGGACGTACAGTGAGAAGACCAGGGCTACTGCTGCGCCAACAACCGCCGTTGCTCCGAGCATCTCCCGCTCGGACTCGGGGCTCTCAACATCATCGTCTTCGTCTGCTGGATCTTCCAGCTCCCACTAGATCCTATAAAGTCTTTTCTCTGCACCGCCCAAGCTCGCACTCGCTTGAAAAAAATCTTGACCAAACCCCTGGGTACATCAACCAATGGGGAGGAGCCATCAACTAGCGAGCCGTCAGGAACGACGGGGCCCGATTAAGCATACTGCATGGGCGTTGCAACCTAAATTTTCAACCTCTTGCCCGGAACAGGGAGGGTGCATCGCGCAGTGACCCTAGACCTGCGTCTGACCTGGGTTCCTTAGTCAGGTGGGTGGCGAAGAGGCGGGATGCGTGCAGCTTTTTGACTTTCTTTTCTTTTCAAGTTTTCCCATTCTATGCATTTACAGTGGAGTTTGTGCACACCAGCCGGGACGGCATAGCCTGCGTTTTGGGAGTAGGAAGGTAAACACGACCAGATGGTCCGATCAATTGGGAGAACGGGGGGTTTTTGTCGACATTGAAGCGACGGCCAATGAATTATGCCTATGATTGAAGCCAAAATGTTCTAGAGAATTACCTAACAAAGCAATGAAATTGAATTTAACTACTACAAACAATATCAGTGATATCGACTTTGCCCGATACCAGGGATTTATCGCTCTAGGAAATCGATAATGGATAAAACTTGGTCGCTCACCAAAAAATTAAGGATTACCATAATTCATCAAGAGTAGGTACTGTATGGGGAACGCCAACACGCCTACTTGGGTAATTTTACAGATTGAAACATCGCTGCTAAGCAATGTATGTAGATACACTACCCTAGCAGCCATCAAGTCGCGTCGATCATGCCTTGGTCTCTGGAATTCCCCACCATCGCCGCACCCCGCATCACAATTCACATACCTAGGTACTTACTCGACACCACCTCCTTATGTCTCATCGCTGCAGTCATTCATAAGAAAACCTCGCCGACTGTAGAATAACTAATATCTCGGCTTTCAAGATTGAAAGACCGCTCTGTACTCAACAACTCTGCTGTCCACTGATCGCTACCATGGAGTGAATCCTTCTTATACCCTGTTGGGCACATCAAAACGTCTGCCTTGAGTGTAGGTATGAGGGGCTGAGCACCACCTTCACCTAGACTTAGCGAGGCGTTCTGACAAAAACTTTGGACTGTTTTGGCTGTTATTTTGGTGGTGTAAAGTCTAGAGTTTTTTTTTTTTACCGCCTCAACCTACTAATACGTGTACATGTAACCGACCGGATCTTTGGCCACCGCCTTACTGTACCTACTAGTAGGTCAAATAGGCAGAGAGAACGGCTCCTCACCTATCAGGCATGCATTTATCTTCTCCACTAGGCAGTGTACAGAGACGACATACCTACGTCCAACCATCTCTCTCGACCTCCTACGGCTGGCTGCTTTCAGTCTGGATATGCAGACCAAGATACGTAATCCAACCGCTCAAAGTTTTCGTCGCTTTGCCTTTATTTTACTTTTTAAAGGTGGAGACTCGAGGTTATTATGTGATGGTTCCTTTTCTCCCGGCATGTGCGGACATGTTAAGTTTTGGGATATACAAATCAGGCCGCGGTTCTCTCTCCAATCCCCTGTCTCCTGATCCTGCTCCGCCTCCGCTCTCCCAATTCTCCTCCCAACTCTACTCCAACCACCACACCTCTCTCTCAATTACAACATCTCTCGAGCCTGCATTTGCTCTGTGCTCCTCCCGCATAGCACGGATTCCGCATCTCTCCAGAAACACCGAGTCAAGTTGCACCGCGGCTGAACGCCTCACTAAATATGCCCGTGCCCCTAGCTGCCAAGGGTAAGTGACGAATTGAATTGTCTTGCTGGACTGCTTCCCCCCTTGACCCCACGTCAAACCACCAAAACCCGCTACGAATCAAATGTGTCTGCCTGGCAGCTCGAGTGGCAAAAGAGCTCGAGCACCGCGCAAGCTCGATCATTTCTCGAGCCCTCGACCTTGCTTGCTCTATGCCGTGCCACATACATATCTCGTCTCCAATGATTGAATATGAGAATTCTGTATAATTCGCTACAGACTGAGCTGCGATCTTCTCCATCCCTACATTTGGTCATCTTGACAGTTATATCCCATCACTTTTGTACTAGTTAACAGCTCTTATATATCTATCATCACTGCGATTCATTTCCTATACCCCATCATGCCACATATTAACGGAGTCGCCGCTACAGTGGGCGTCATCGCCGTCTCGGTCGCCGCCGCTGCCGCGATAGCCATATACGAGTCTCCTGAGCTGCAACGATTTACCAGCGACCTCCGCCGCCGCATCGCCATCGCACTCCATGCATTTGGCGACTCTATCTCTCCCCAAGAGCGCGAGAACCTCTTCAATCGTCCCGAGGACGCCGAGGGGTTCCTGCAGTCGCACGGCCTAGGACCCGGGAGCGTCCCGGATTTCAATGCCGACCCCGAGACCCTTCGTCGCCAGCGAGAGGAGTTGATGTACTGGAACGCTATACGCGAGTCTAAGGAATCGAAGGAGCTCGACGACGAGAAGAGAAAGTACCGTCAACGATCGTCAACAGGGACAAGCTTTGACGACTTCCTGCGACAAGACGAGAGCGCCGAGAGGGGCACGTACATCTACCAGACGGGCCACGACGCCCTCGACAGGGAAGGCACGATCCGACGACGCCACCACCACACCGAAGGTGCGCGAGGGAGCTTAAATCACTCGGTATACACGAACCCGTTCGCCGACGAGCACGGCATCGAAGACGACATCGCCTTCGAGAACAGCCTGATGGACCCCGGCAAGGACGAGATGATGTCAGACATCTACAGCGCCACCGATCTCGGCGCGGACCAACAGCCTCCATCGCGGACCTTGTCGCCGCAACCAAAGCCGGAACTTAAGATTGAGAACACGACCACAGCCACGACCCAACCAACTCTCCTCAAGATTGATCCTGAGACAAAGCCGGATACGACCCCCACGACCCCAACAACCCGCTCCGAACTCCAGCCCCAGTCCCGCTCCCAACCCCCCTCGGAATCAGAGCTAGGCGCGGACGAGTACATGTCGGCGGGCCAGGACGACCGCGACTACGTAGACCCAGAAGTATTCGGCTCAATCCAGGCGTGGGCGGAGCGCGCCTCGCAGAACGCGAGCTTCTACTCGCCGCTGCCCGAATCGCCCGCGCGGCGTCCGTGGCGTCCGAGGCAGAAGAGCTCCTCGACGGCGAGCTGACGCCCACGGACTCGGCGTCGCTAGCGGGGTCGGGCGTCGATGTCGCGGACGAGATGGCGCGTTCTACGGGCGTGCGGTCGTTCGATGTGCTTAGTGAGAACAGTGATGATGGGATGCATACCCCCTCGAGCTGGACGGATGTCGAGAGCGCGGCGGGCGAGAGCGAGGTTGGGGCTATTCGGGCCGTATAAATGAAGAGTCAACAGCTCGATCTGGTGTGATATACTCCGGTCTGCTGTTCCCTGCTGTGGTCTACTAGGCGGGATATTTTACCTGCTTATTTACTTCGGACTACGGCCCTATCTTCTATGCACCTACTTAAACGCATTTTATCTACCTATCTATCCATACATACCCCAGGTAGAAATTTTGTTCCTGTTTTCTGCTCATAATATGAGCTCTAGGGTTTGGTTTGGGTTTGGCATGGCGTTCGGGATATATCGGATTTATTGGGTGGGATGGATGGATGAATGGATTTCTTACTTCATGGATGGAGTAGAGTGCTCCCTGTGTGAAGAAATATCATTCACCTCGTTATGCTCCTGCTCCATGCTAAGCTGTGCTATATATAAGTGCTGTTGTGACACAGTTGAGGCAGGTGCCTATGTATAGTAGCTCCATCAATATAGGTGAACGTCTCGAATGGTTCATGTGATGATACATATCCGTGAACTAGACCTTGGTTAGGTCGGCTAGATGTCATATTATAAGGGCTACTAGATTGTAATGATATTTATTTAGAGAACGCTACATGTCTACGTAGATCTCTTTGCGATTTCGGTATTACTCATGATTTCGAAGAGCAACCTTGTCGGGTGCCTGTCTAAATAAAATGGTTCTGTCTTGCATAGTGTATATCGTTGATACGTATCCTATAATAGTCTTTCTATGTTCTTCACACAATCTCGTGAGCAATAAGGGAAGATCAGACTCCTGCGCTCTCCGTCGGACCATTTGCCTCTTGGGTGACGAGTCGCTTCGCCTAAGCTTTACAGAGCTACCGTGAGTATTGTATACGGCGTGTCGATCTAGCACCGACGCCCAATCGCGTGTGGAGGGTTAGAGCTAGATACTCTGTGTTCACTCGATTATTCTGAGTGCTCCACGCTGGGTGATACTGCTGAAGCCGGGTAGACTCTGGTATGTGTTTGGCGTGGACTTTAACGTCTCCGTGGCTAGTGGTACCGCTTAGGACACATCGAGCGGATTCTGCGTCTCATAGGGCGATGGCAGACTTTTGATACATGCGGTATCTATTACCGAGTCTCAGTTGCGATACCTACCTGATGAAATAAGCTGATGAGCAGTCCTGATGCGTGACCGTATGTTGAGGCTAGCTTGTCTCTCACATGGTAGGATCGAATATTCAATCGTCCACTTCAGCACCTTCAGGGCGCACTCGCATCTCTTAGAACCCCTATATGTACCACGAACCCTGTGTTCGCACGCAGCTCCTGCGACAGCATGTCTTCCGGCACACGCCAGACGCGGAAGTGTTTATTAAATTCCTTGATCCAGCCCTCAAATATCTCCGGATCGCGTAGTTGTTGTGCAACAATACACATGGACGGCGTCGCAGTCTCCTCGCTCTCTGCGCCGACGTCCTCGCCGCGGTTCCGCAGACCACAGGCGTCGGCGCATGTCTGGACAAGAGGCTCGATAAGCGCGTCGTTGTAGATGCAATCGCAGGCAATGACTGTGTCGAAGCTGGTAACATCAGGTGATCCCGTCAGGGAGGGCGTTACTTCGTCTAATTCCCAATCCAGAGGCTTGAAGCATAGTTTAGTCGGATTAGCAGTAGCAGCAGCAGGTTTCCCCCTGCGTTTCTGTGATGATTTTTTGGAGATAACGAGGTTTTCTTCCAGGTTCTTCTCTACGAGCCGGGCTACGTACGTCTGATCTGTGAGGACGTAGCGCGACACGAGAGGAGACACTGCCAAGCCGACGAGACCGGATATCCCACACCCTAATTCAAGAACGCTGCTAGTGGGTGAGAGAGCTCCTGTTTTCCATAGGAGATTGTCAGGTGAGCTTAGCCACGAAGCCACTAACGGGGTGATTTTCCACTACCGCCGACATGGGTCAGTAGAAACCCTTGAAAATAAGAGGAAAAGTATCAGGCAGTTATCAAATAGAGTAGCGTAAAATCCGTTCCAAGTACAAGGCTTAATCTTCATTGCAGCCAGCGAGTCTGGAAAGGGGGGGCACAATAAGCCACATACAAGAACTTACAATGACAGCACCAGTCGTGCTACCCGGGCGATTCAAGATCGTCGGCGATTGATGAATGGTATAGTCTCTACCATTTATGGCCAGATCTATGCTCGTAGCCTGAGAGTCTACGAATCCGAGATTTTGAGAGGGAATCTCCTGAGAAAAGAGCAAAAAGGTTTCTAGCGGGAAATACGTCAGCTATGCCTCGTCATACTTACTGAGCTCTTTGTTGACGTGCCTTCTTCTGGGTCCTGAATCTCAGGTCCGAGGAGGCGGAACAGATCTCCGAGGGACATTGTCGAATAATTTGTAAAAAGCGGGAATTGTTTTCGGTTGAGTTCTCCGGCAGAATTCCAGATCTTATTGCCGTAATAACTTATCGGAAATAATTGAGATGACGCGATATATGGCGTTCATAAGGTGACACAGATTTGACGCCGATCTCCCTCGGAGCTTACGTCTTGTGTTGTTTTTGTCGTGGAAATGTCCCGCGGCTCATGTGCAGCTGTGACACGACTTCTCCCGTTGGATCTTCCATACAGAGCAAATTGGCGACCAGGTACCTAGGAAAGAAAGCCGCCGACTCCGGGTTGGGTATGTGTGTTGGGTATGTGTTATTGCTTATGGGATATGTCGTAGCGAGCCAAAGGGTAACATCGGTGACCTGGTTTCAACTAGAGAGCTTCAAACCAAACATATGATAACAACCCAAGGGAGATATCGGAGGATCGTCTCTTAGAACATGATTTTCTCCCCCGCAAAATTCAGCAGCTGCTTTACCCACTGCAAGCCAAGCCCTGGGGATTCCCAGCTAGATGGTAGACTAAAGGACACAGAGATCATGCGAGCTTTTAAGCCTCTAGGCAATTCGTCAGGTGGTGAAGCTTTTTCAGATAGTGTATTCATGGTTCCTTAGCATTGGCCTACACGAACCTGATTGGGTTAACTGGAAATAGATGGACTTGGCGGGTCTCGTGGCGTATTCTAGGTGAACGCCACGATATCAACTTGAAGTCAGCCTGTTTTCTTATGTAAGTCTGGGCGAGGCACTGCGCAATTTACGTCACCAAAATGCAGTCTCTCGTCACCTAGTAAATGTTCGCATTTCATAGGATATCTCATGTAGAGAGGGGCAGTCATATGGTATCATAGTATCATAGTGTTCATCAGTTAAGAGCCAAGGAATATGTAGACGAGATGGCTTGACTGGAAGGTGATAAGTTGGCGCCACAGATGCTACACTAGTGTATCTACGTAGCTCTGATGTTACTTAAGTACACATAGACTTAATAGTAGGTAACCTAGTAATGAAATGGTACATAATAGGTAGGTATGTAATTACATACCACAAGCCACTATCATCACGACTAAGTATCATCGCTACTCGTGGGAAGTGTCGACTGATCAAGGGTATCATTTTTGAAATTTCTTTCGACTCAGTATATATCTATTCGAGCTATTTTATACAGTTGGGAAGATGGGTGTAAATATTTGCTTTTCTTGCTTAGGTACGGTAGCAGGCCGGTGGTTCGCGGGCTACCGTTAGGTAAGTAGGTATAGTGTGCACTAGGCTAGTACTGGCAAGGCCCTGCACCGATCCAGCTAGGAGGGTTTGCCAGCCCCGCCACCCGTCCCACGCACACGTACAGTCTGTAGAGTTTCGTCATGGGCAGGGAAAGAGGAAGGCAGGCGGGCAAGCTCGGCCAGCACCTACCCAAGTATGCGTGGCTACCTAGGTACCTCCCTGCTGTACAACTAGGGAGCTAGGTCAGGTAAGTCGCGGGAAGGTCTGCTGAACAACGTGCTCGGCGGCCCGCATGGTGTAAAAACCATGCATCCGTCTCCGTCTCACTCCCTCCCTCTCTCTCTCTCTCTCTGCCTATATACCTCCTTACCTATATGCTCACTTTCCCAAGCATCGAGTAAGGCAATGTGAATCATTGCGTTATCATCAGTGCAAACGTCTAGTTAACGGTATGGTCCCTCCGACCCTCAACGGCACTCACCAAACTCCCCACGTTAGCTAGCTAGCTAGCCAGCTACCTAGCTACCTAATCTACCTAGTTACATGCCTAGCTCCGGTTGATAGCTCACTAACCACCTCTTGAGATATAAACATAAAGACTCCCTACGTCACTCGCCTGCGTCTGTCATCCCTTTCCCCTGAATTAGTTCCAACAGATCAACAGCACTATGCCGCAACACCAGTGGCAAGAGTCCAAGCACAAGGACGTCGTCTTGCAGCCCAAGAAGTCGGTGCGCGGCCCCTTCTCCATCGAAACCCCCGGTGCCCCCGAAGTCAAAGGCGAGACAAAGCCGCGACGACATCCTCTCGCCAAAGATGGCTTGATCACGAAACCTGCCGACGACATCTCTACCGCCTACGAGCTCATGCGCGTCAGCGTTGCCAAGTATGGAAACGCAAAGTGCATGGGCTCTCGGCGGCTCATCCGCACGCACCAGGAAACGAAGAAGGTCAAGAAAATCGTCGATGGTAAGGAGCAGCAAGTCGACAAAGCCTGGACCTACTTCGAGCTCAGTCCCTACGAGTACGTCAGCTTCAACGACTACGAGACCCTGTGCCTTAACGTGGGCTCTGGGCTGCGAAAGCTCGGTATGGCCAAAGGTGATAGAGTACACATCTTTGCCGCCACCAGTGCCAACTGGCTGACCATGTTCCACGCCGCTGCCTCTCAATCCATGTCAGTTGTCACGGCATACGACACATTAGGCGAGGAGGGCTTGCGACATTCCATGGTGGCCACGGGAGCCAAGGCCGTCTTCCTCGATCCTCATCTAATCCCTACGTTAGGCAACGTGCTGAACGAGGCAAAGGAGGTGCGCTACGTCATATGGAACAGCCAGAACCAGGTCAAGCAAGAACACATCAACAATCTCAAGAGTGCCTATAGCCACATCACCGTCATCAGTTCCAAGGAACTTGAGAAACTTGGCAGAGACAATCCTTCAGAGCCCGTCCCCCCTACGCCCGAAGATCTCTGTTGCATCATGTATACCTCGGGGTCAACGGGCACGCCGAAAGGTGTTCCTCTGAAGCACAAAGCCCTTGTCGCTGCAGGTGAGTCCAACTCATCATACCAATCCGACGTTTCGTACTGACGTTACTTTGAAGTCACCGGGGTCAGCGTAGTTGTTCAGCCGTATATTGGACCAGGTGACGGACTTCTGACATACCTTCCTTTGGCTCATATCCTAGAGCTCGTGTTTGAAAATGCCTGTCTGTATTGGGGAGCGACTATGGGCTATGGAAACCCGAAGACGCTTTCCGACAATTCCGTCCGCAACTGTGCAGGTGATATCCGTGAGTTCAAGCCCTCCGTTCTCGTCGGTGTTCCGGCAGTCTTCGAAACAGTGAAGAAGGGCATCACTGCGAAGATCAACGCCGGTGGACCTGTCGTCCAGAACATGTTCTGGGGCGCGCTTAGCTTGAAGAGCAGGCTCATGTCCATGGGGCTTCCGGGCTCTGGTTTGCTTGATTCTGTCGTTTTCAGGAAAATCAAGGAAGCCACGGGAGGTCGCCTCAAACTCTGCATGAATGGTGGCGGTCCCGTCTCCAAGGAAACACAGCACTTCATCTCCATGGCTATCGCACCCATGATTATTGGTTATGGTCTCACCGAGACGACTGCCATGGGTACCCTAATGGACCCCTGGGAGTGGTCTGCCGAGAGTATTGGCGCTATGCCCGGATCTATTGAGATCAAGCTTGTGGACTTCCCTGATGCCGGATATTACGCTACAAATAAGCCCAATCCTCAGGGTGAAATTTGGATTCGCGGTCCCAGTGTTCTAGAAGAATATTACCAGAATCCGAAAGAAACAGAGGAGAACTTGCACGATGGCTGGTTCAAGACGGGTGACATTGGCGAGTTTGACTCGGAGGGTCACTTGAAGATCATCGACCGCAAGAAGAATCTGATCAAGACGCTGAATGGCGAATACATCGCCCTAGAGAAGCTCGAGTCGATCTATCGATCGGCCAACGTGGTTGGAAATATTTGTGTCTACGCGGATCAGAATAAGGCGAAGCCCATTGCCATTATTGTGCCATCCGAGCCGGCCTTGAAGAAGCTTGCAGCGGATAACGGTATTGAAGGCAACAGTCTAGAAGAGCTAGTACACAGCAAGAAGCTCAAGGGTGTTGTGCTCCGAGAGTTACAGAATACAGGACGTGCCGGTGGCCTGTCTGGTATTGAGATCATCGAGGGTGTTGCGCTATCGGATGAAGAATGGACGCCACAAAACGTAGGTCTTAACGGCTCCAATGCCTTTTTCCCTTTCACGGAGGTAATTGCCAGCTAACCAGGAACACAGGGCCTTGTGACAGCCGCCCAGAAGCTTAATCGCAAGGCTATTCTTAATAAGTACAAGGAACAGGTGGATGAGGCCTATGCCTCTTCCAGCTAGGTGCAGAGCGCAGACCTATCTACAAATCACGCCTCGTATGCAGCTATGTATTGGAGTTGGTTCCGAGGGCTCTGGGGGTTCTATACCGGGTAAGTATTTTATGTATGCTTGTAGTACTTTCATATCGCGTTATAGCCTGGAATTTGCCAACGATGGACGATGAGACTTCGGATTGGAACGAGTAGATGCCGACACAGAGAAAGGAAACCAACTACTCCATGTATTTTTACGGCCTCTTTCTAATAGTTAAAACCCTGCAAACTTCATTTCTTGGTTGAACGTAGCTCTTACAACAATCGTTATCCCCTGACTTTTATTTTTCGACGTTGAGTATATGCGCACACGCAATTATAAGAGGGTTATTCCCGATGAAGCCAGGAGAGGTAAGGTTCATGGGTTAAGATCGGGGCGGAAGGAGGGATGTGTACATGTAGATCAGCGAATCTCGCATACACGCCGGGATCGGCCGACTACAAGATCGAATCCACCTCCTTGCATAGGTGTTGGTAGGTTTCCCCTTTAACTGTAGGGATCATGCTGAACGCTTCCTTGCTACGTGCATCTTGTGTCTGCCTTTTGTTTTGTTTTCCAGTCTCTTTTTGAACTTAATCTATTAGATAGGCTGCGCGCCTACACGTGCAATCCCGCCTCGTTTTTAACGAATGTAAAGAGTGGAACGAGAGTTCTCCTTGGCCTGATATTCGCATTTCCTCATTCGGCTGTTCTTAATCCTTCCAGGTTACAAATGAGCTAAGCAGCGAATGCCAATAGCGCTGTTAGGAATCTAAGTAAGATAGCCCAAATCGCAACGTTCACTCACGTGGTCCTTCCTGGTTTCTAAAGCTAGTATAACCGAGCGGTCCCTGAAATATACACCTAGGTCCTGAGAGTAATATGTTAGGGTTGGACTTTGAGTTACATGGTACAACATGGGCTCTATCTACATACTCAGTAGGACCCATCCCATTGCCGAGTAGGTACTACGGACAACTCTTCGGCTTCGACGACACCGCGCCAAGAAATGGACGGGGTTTTTCACGATGGTAAAAGACATAGATAACGGGTTTTTGCTCGGCAGCGACGCTCTTGTGTCGGGAGTCAACGACAACTCGACCCCTGATTAGCAAGTACAGGCAGATGTGAAGCGGAGGCTCCCAAAACCTTACTAAGTCGCGTTCTCGCCCGATGGCAGGTCATCACATCAGGCTCATTGGACACAACGGTATGGCTTAAACTCGTAACTACGGGGTGACTGTCTCCCAATTACCCGCACCAATGCTCGACTGATCAACTACATTCGCGCCGCGAAGCGATCTATGCTCTGTCCTAGGCAGTTAGTCCTAATCAGACCACGGATCGTATCCAGTGTCAGGATGTGGCCACCCAAGATCTTCTGCGATATCCGACCAACGCAGAATTTCTTCATCCCCGTCGTCCGAGTCAAAGGTGTAGCTGCTTCTTCCACCGCTGGCCCTGTTCCTGTGACGCCTGTTGGCTTTCGCTTGTTTCGCCGCCTGCCGCTCCGCCTCCAGGCGTATCTGCTCGCGCTTTTTAGCTTCAGTCCAACTCTTGAATGCTTTCTTGTTGCGGGATCGGGTACAGAACAGCACAACCTCTCGCGCTGCCAGCACATCCTCCATGCAATCGTGAATGCCGTCCTCGCCCTTCCTGATCTCAATTCTAGGAAGTTCGGAGGACAGTTTGTGCAATCCAAACTGAACGCGACGTCCCCCAACTGTAATTTCCGATAAGATACTGGAATCCACGACGCGGGGATGGATCATCCTCAGCGCACCCAAGTCGTGCTCCAATGCATGGCCGACAAGGATCGTCTTGTCATTGATGTATTTCCACAACTCTGATCGCGCCTCCCCCCAGCCAGCCAGCGCCTGCCCTTGCGAGGTCGATAAATCAAGTGAGGACTTCGTTACACCGTGGATTCGGGTGCGCATATCGGTTATTGCTACGCTCGGGCACACAAGTCGGTCGATGAGCACCGTCCCGGTAAGGAAGTCAGTAGCGCAGAGCAAAATAACCTCACTACCTCCGCCAGCGATGCCCGCCATTTCACAATCAAGCGCCACAGCTCGAAACTTCGGCTCCCCCAAAGCAACTGGTGTCTGTCGGAATTCCTGATGCGTCAAGGCGCGTCGGGGTGGTTGGAAATTGTGTGTTGGCGAAGTCTGGCAGCCGCCGCCACCCGTGATTGCATTGCAACACTTATACGGCTTCCTCTTGTTCTATGGGGTGTCAAGTTGATCAGCATTTGCCTACCTACATTGGAGTCTGTTGCTTTGGAACGTACCCATTTATTCCGTTTGGACGGATGGAAGGTGCATTGTCGACTCACTACGCGCGTTTGTTTGCCTGTCTTCAATTAATATAGATAGTCCTCAGCCAGAGACAACGAAACGACACTTACAGTGACATTGTTTGCAGATCCCTGCGTTGACATAATCCAGCGGATTATACGGACGTACGATATAGCTGTGCTCCTCGAGCTCGTTCGTTGAATGGCAGTGTGCAGATAGCTCATAGAATGCTGTCGCGTATCCCGCCTCCGTAATTCGTGACCAGGGCGATTGCACAGCTTGAGTGAGGGTCTGAACAGCAGGATTTGTCACCTGAGGGACACTTGAGACGGATGGGATTGTCGATGGCAGGCCTCGAGGAGGTGATCTATGTTTAGACGAGTGCTGTAGATGTTGATCAAGATCACTCTGTCCATTAAAAGACCTGTTACATGGTACACAATAGACGGACATCTTGGCCGAGTAGAGTGGAATGAAAATAGCTTCTGTTTTGAATTAGTCGCGAGGGATTATGGAGGAAGAAAGGGCCATAGCACTCCAAGCCGATCGAGGTATTAGAGCAAGTTCGGGGTAGCTAGGGACCTCGAATCGGACGCATGCACATGATCAGGGAGACGAATCCAACTACGACGCTGTTATGCTATACGGCGCCGTACGCGCCGCTGGAGTCATCCGAGCGCTTACCTGCAGACTTCGGCCGTGCTGCCAATAGAACCAAGACACACGCTCGCTATGCAAAATGAGGCGACTCAGAGGCCCTCGACTGTTGGCCACCCGTACTATTTTATTATCTATTTATTTCCCATATGGGAGCTTTAAAAACTACAGCCACTACCCAGTGCCTCGAAGTCAGAAGGTTGAAATAGTGATATATGACACCGCATTGCCGAAACTCACATTGATCCGCCGTTACATACCTGGAAGGTCTCATGCAGCCTGCATGCCGCGAAACAACCTCTAAGCGAGCCAGTGAGACTACCTAGATTAGCTGCTTATGTATCTTTGCCAGCTGAATCAGGGATAATGCCCCCTTATACCTAAATACTTTATATATCTATAGGTACCTTGCGCTCTTTAGTTATTATTTTACAGTTGTGCATTTTCACGTTAAGTGTAGTTATACCCGATGGGTGATCTGGATAGTCGGTTAAAGAAACAGAGAAAAGGAGGTGAGGCTGCAGAGAAATGATATCTAATATTGAGATTCGTGAGGTTATAGATCATATACCTACTCCGTAGGTATCGAGGGGTACATGTGTGGGGGTCGAAGTGCTCAGCTCTCATGACCCCCCACGATTCAGACCTATCTACTCTCCTCCTCCTATCAACGGTACCTTGCCGCGTCTTTTCGCCGGCGTGAGGTTATGGAACCTGCTGTGCAGGAGGTTCTTCCGTCAGAATACCTTTCGACTTGCCTCGTTTGCGGAGACACTGAGGTTAGCCTGCTAAGAAATACCTGGCAAGGTCCCTTTCACTGGGCGGCAACCACGTAGATATGAATCTCGTTTGTGATGTAGTGTTCTATTGGAGCTTCGTACACGGCATGTAGATGGCATCCCCAGCTTCTAATGCACGCCCGTTTCCCACCGATTGACGTTATGCAAAAGTGCCTCTTACGCATAAGGCAGTGTCTCACTAAGGTGATGATTCTAGTTACGCGGTAGCTATCATTTGATTAGTTTGTTAGACTCTTATCTCTTTCGTCTTTCGCTAGCATAGGCTTGGGGATTAGTACTGCTGGCCGCAGACGGTCTAACACCACCAGTTGCAGCGTCACACTTAGTTGCACGCATCAAGCGAAATCCATCGATCTCGTAACTTTCGCTTTGAAATACACTTGAATAACTAATTATATCTCATTGGGACCTGATCTTTAGTTAGATACTCCTAAACTTCAGATCATCAGAATAAACGTTGACTAATCGCTATTGCTATTGACGCTAGTCTAAACCTCCTATGAGACTACTGCGCACCTCCGTGAGAAGCTCCTTCATCTTGCGAACAGTCAACATATTCGTCCACGTCATGTTTTTCCTAGTCTCATGTTCTTCTGAGATATTCTCCATTGGGTAATCCAACAGCGAATCAAGGTCCAATTCGTTTTTTGAGAGCTCTATGCCCCATCTTGCTTCGCCATGGTCGCCGGTAAACCAGCCCAGTCTCGCCGTCGATCTAGGGTCGTGCTTACTGTCGCTGGCCGAGGTCTCTCGAGCCAGGGTAAGAAGTTTTTCGCTGCCAGCTATGAGGACAGCTAGATCCGCAACGCTGTCGATACCCCTAGGGAGTAGCTTGTTGTATTTTCTCGCAGCGATGGTAACCGCCACATTAGTGAGGATGAGGTATACCAGAGTGATACCGCTAACCCACACAGCTGGTGCTGAGATGCGTAGCAACTCTACTGGTTGAGATATCTTCAGGTCAATAAAGTTGGGCAACCTTGGAGGACTAGCAGGGGGTGTGCTGGTGCTTGGAATTTTTGCCGGGCCAAGGTCGGGAGCCACCTCTGTCAGCGATTGGTAGACATACCCGCCGTCATCAAAAGATAGATCGTGATGAACAAAATGTTGGAACATGGCCGTGAACGTCTTCTGGACGGCACGCTCTAGCGTGGTTAAATCTAATAATGCCTGGTGATTGTTGCCGACTAAAGATAGCATAGAATAGGACATCAGATCCACATTCAAATCTGGCTCTCGGAAATTGAACGTTTTATCTTCGACGTTTTCAAGTATGTGGTCCAGAGCTTGTTTAGATACCGGGTCAGTCCAGTCGTCTGGTTCACTAAACTTACTAATATCTGCAACACCGAGGAGACCATTAATAAAAGGTACGCCGTGACTTGTCGTAATGTTTACTAGGTTTCCTATATCATCGATGGCAAGTATTCCGCGAAGTCGTCTATCCAGGCGTACTCGTCTGGGTGCGGCGTACCCAGGATGTCGAACTCAAGAACTTGCTCATTATCTGCATCTACTTTCACTGTCGCATTTGCTGTCTCGATGATAGGCATGCAGTTCAGAGCGGCCATCTGCGGTTTGTCGGTCCAAATCAAATGCCTGTTTAAAGGATCATCCATGGCGATGGCAATGAGTGCGATGATTTTCGATAACCCTCTATAGGATACCCGTGTATCCACTTGACGGTGAAATTGATCGATTTGGTGTTTTCGTCTCCGACGTTCGAATTAGGAGACCAGTACCCTACTGACCCAGGGCTGATGTGGCTGTCTATGATATTTTCGCAACACTGCGGGCGCCTCGGATCTGCAAAAAGAGAGATCCAGTTCCCGTTAGAGGAAAAAAGGCTTGTACTTGCTAGTGATTGAAGACCCAGCTCATGGCCATGCTTGACAAAATCTGGACTGTCTGTTAGGTTCCATGTTTCGCCATCCCTTAGATCCCACGCTGTAGCCCAAGCAGAGATGTTGGAAAGAAGCCCGTAAGGCGAACATTCCAGTCAAGCGCGAATCGCCTGGGTTTCAAAAGTAACGCAGACTAGTTCGCCTGGCGAAGTGGTCCCATTTCCAACATTTTGAAAATTCTTTCTGGGAATTGAGGAAAGGTCGCCGGGCACAAAGCTCTAACCATTGGAACTCAATGGAGGTTCTGAGCCGTTCAGAGATAATTTTATAGCTGTGCTGTATATCCAAGAAATCTTTATGTCACTAAAAAACTAAGAGAGGGCTTCATACTGCTTGCTTGGTGAATTCGCGAACGCCGTTGACAATAGCGGTACGTGGCGCAATTGAAGCTTTCGTGGTATTTGGAAAGACGAATATACAGTTCCGGAATCTCGAGACCATAATGAAGACATAGCAATAGTAACTATAATCCCTGGTTAGTATCAGGTTCTTGCCTGAAGATCATAAATTAGCGTCTTACATATCTGTGTGAGGAAGGCTCCTGTACAAACGAATACCATCACCCGGTGCTTCCGTTTTAGGCCTCGATAAGCCGCCCAGAGGAAATAGGATGAACGATGCGAGACACATGCGCCTTTCGACCCTACAACCGATTTTTCAGCAAGGGCTAAGAAGGGCTAGGCCTTTCGGAGGGTGATGTCAATAGAACCCCACCAAAGGCCAATGATCACTGCTACTAATGTCGTGATAATAGCAGCCGGGTTGACGATCCCAAGGTCCAGACCTTGAACAGAAGCCTTGACGGCGTAGACAAACGCGGTCTGGTAGAGACCATAGGTGCGGTCATACCAGTATAGAGTCGCGAGCGCAATCAGTGTAGCTCCTAGCAGAGATAACAATGTCAACAATGCCCAAAGACTAAAGATTCGATTCGACTAGGCTGCGGAATGATTCTTGTTTCGCCCTCGACGGGGCCTGTAATAGCCATTACCCTTCAGACGGTTTGGCTTAGTCCAACTAGTTGAGCCAGCGCCAGTTAATGATCGTATCTCGCCATCAACGAGCTCGTAGCGGTATTTCGATAACTCAGTCTTTAGTTCATTGGCTGTCTTATCATATAGACTGTTCAAATGCTGTAGCCCTCCATTGTTGTTTCCTATTAGTCTAGCAAGGCTCATGGCAGGGGCAGGGTCTGTTTCGAGCCCAAGTGGTCGCATCTTAAGTCTTGTAAGACCGAAAAATCCCCATGAGTAGCGCCAGCTGAGCTCCTATCACGACTTCAAGAGTTATAGCAACAGCATGCACAACGACAAGTCGATGTAGGCTTGTAACTCGACTACCCGGAATTAAGACTGCAGGTTGTTTTGAATTCTGAGGAAAAGTATCTAGAAGGATCTCGGTGAGGAAGCGATTTTAAATTCGTTGCATATTTGTTGTCACTGAAACATCTCCTACTGTATCATTGGGCGAGAAGTCATACAACGTTGATAATAATCCTGAAGGTCCATAGGCCGGTGGACTCATCCATAGCGAAATTGTCCGCGGGTTGAGATGAACCGTCCAGTTCAAATTTAAGAAAACCTCATTGAAAGAGGAGATATTGAATACCTCGTTTGGAAGTAGCATGCGTGTGGACAGGTACCGTGGCTCGTCAATTGTAATTATCGACTCGTCTTTGGCCAAAGTAACGGTAGCTAAAGCATCCCCCACAAAGTATGAGACTTTACAAGCAATAGCGAAAATTCTAAAATCTACCGGCAACATATCTGTGCCATTGGGGTCAGCCAGTGGAGTCATTGCACTAAATATTTCGTTTTGGGGGGGCAGACGTTGGTTTTCAAGGTGCCCATATTGAAATCGCCTCCACTATTGAAGCCGACTATCGTATTATCAATCGGTGACCAGATTATGCCACCAAATCAGGAGATATCAGACGAATTTAAGTACCAAAACTCCACCGTACAGCCTGGCTGTGTTGACAAATTGGTGACTTTGCCAGACGCTGTAAAGTTGGAAGGGTACTGTCCATAGAGCCTTTTGACACTGCTGATGCTATCTAGCTTGAAGTCTTCATAGTCAAGTTCGGTGCTAAAGATTGTGGTGTTCGCTTCCCACGTTTGGTTGGAACTAGGGATTATGGGCCCTAGAGGTGCATGCTCCATCTCAGTTGGCCAAAATGGGAGTACTGTATATTTGCCTCCAATCCAAGCTGAAGTTGTTACGTTCTGAAGAATGCTGCTGATCGTCCTGAAATATGTTGTAGACAAAGGATTCGACTGCACTGGCAAGTTGCTTGTCATGTCAATCTGGGAAAATTGAGTAGTGCGAGTAAAGACGACGTGCTGAGAGACAATGAAAGTAGAAGATAGTGGCGAGATAACTAAGAAACCGAACATGAAACACAGAGTCGCACAAAGCAATGCCCAATCTGTTCTCTTCGAGCGCCTGGGTAAGCTGCTCGATAGCGTATTCCACTAGGCATTTGCGGTCCATGTCATAGATATATCGGCGGGAGCGCCAGATGGGAGAGCCCTATGGGCAAACAGCTCGGTTCGCTTGACATCATCAAGGAGTATTGCCAATAAAAGGACATAGATGACAGCAAAGAATGTGGGAAAAACCTGGAGATGATTATAAAGCCGTCGGAATCACTATCATCGATGAGACCTTCATTTTGTGCGGAGATGAAATGAAATGTTATTGTCAAGATTTCCAAGACATAGGCAGAGCAAATTATAGCTGACAGTGACTGCCACCGGAGCATGTAAGGCAGCTATGTCGACTCTGATACCGTTTTAGGTGCACGAAGTTCTTGTTCGGGGGACGATAGAAATTCTGTGCGAAGTATGGAAGGTGTTTGGTCGCTTGCGCTGGCTGACGGGCGACTAATGGTAGTATCAACCAGAGGGTAACCGTGGCTAAGACAAACGCTGGAAGACATTGTAGGCTTCAGACGATATTCTGCAGTGTAGATTCCTCAGTTGGTGGAATGCAGCGGAAATTTGAGATGGTTGAGTGTTACTCAATCGTGGACTCGACTATAAAAACACTTTCTGTGCTCACTAGATCAAGGTAACATAGCACCAATCAATGGTGGCGTAGGACGAGAACCCCTTAATTGTTTTGAATTGGGGCCGAAGGCTTAAGGGAATTAGACCTACTTATGATTATGAGAGGTGAATGCGTACAGGACGTGGAATTCCCGAGTAAAAATAACTTATCTGTCTCGTAAATGTGACGGGGTCATTGACATGATTATAGCAGTTAAGGTGTTTAGAAGTTCTAGGGGTGGAAGAGGAATGAGGTGGTGTCTTTTCACCTAACTGTACAATTAATTCTTACGATGTTTCAACCTGTACTACTTTCGTTCAATTTACTCACCGCTTTACCTATACATACGACGAGTAACGTATAACATGAGAGAAGCCGTATCGCATAGAAAGCCCTCCTTTTACCAGTGTAGCCTTCGTTGTCTCTAGGTCTGCGCTGGGCTTGAGCTCTGCCAAGATATCGAAATACGCCAACCAGAATAGGAAGAATGCATTTCCTAATCAGGCGACGAAATTTAGTATAAGAATCCGGGTAGCCCTTTTTGTCATTGACCAAGGAGAACCCTCCGTTTTACTCATCCCATTCGTTCAAAACGAGGGCATTTGGTCAGGCAATGCCATTGTGGTTGTATTGTAGTTGTAGATGGGATAGTTGGACCTAGTGCCCTAACACTGTGGCTACTCTATATATACTTACATAGGGTAGGCCGTACCTGCCTACACACTTCTTCCTCGCTATTAGTACGTCGGTCGGACCTAGGGACATACAACTAGTTAGCCAGGCGGGAAACTAAATTATTATTCCTACCTTTTCTTTTTTCTATCTTAAAAAGAAATATATTCTTAAATATATGTGTCAAATTTCGCAAAGGTTTCAATGTCAAGATACGAATCCCGGCACGGATAAAGGTACATATGTACGAGTACCCTCAGGAGATGTGTTGTAGGGTCAAGGACCTTCCTGCTATTATCGTGATGTGTGCGTATGTCTTTTCTATTACCTGCTAACATGATAGGCACATTGAGTAGCCTAATCCCCTTCATATAGTACTATTGTCTCTGAATGCGACGGCGGTGCAAATATCTATATATCATCTGTCTATTTGTTACCAGGAATGGATGGTTGTGTAATAATGTCTCCCTGCCTAAGTACTCGGGATACTTACATACTTCACACCGGAAGTGACTTCGAAATGTCTACAGCATCCTGGCAAAGTCGCTACCATGTCTCTATGTATGGTACTTACCTAACCTACCTACCTCTGACATACATGTAGCATATGTACCTACATAAAAACTCGAAGGCAGTGCTCACGCATCCTCACCAATACACGCAAAGCCCACGCCAGAAAAACCAAACCCCTCTACCTCCAATAACAAGTGCCAAGTGATGTGGGGCAGTGGCGCCGTAAATACACTTCTCATCGCCATCCCGCTCATCTCGCCTCACCTCATACAGCATCAGACAGCTACCTAAGAGGACGAAGGCAGCAGAAAAAAAGTCGGCACTTAAGTTTCCACAAGTGTTATCTCTTTTGATTAATCAACATATATCAATCACCCTGCATATCGCATGCGACGCACTGAAAGATAGTCGACCAATGGCAGACTAGACATGTTCCCAAGTAGGTAGGTAGGAGGCTATGCTAATGAGGCGCAGCATCAGAGAACTTTCCTCGTGCCCATGGTCATCAGGCGAGGAATGAGTTGTTGGTTGGGCGGCCTTCTTCTCTTTCGGCAAGCAACGAGCCGGTCAGTCAGTGAGTCACAACAATAACCCCAGAGCAACAGACCTGCACAGAGAGAAGAGCCATTGGTGTCAGTTTTGGGGTCAGGTTACGTGATTATTCATTTCGTGCCATGACTGGCCTCAGCCCTGCGACAGAAGCTCATTGACCGGTGCGAGACGTTTGTATGGTTAATGATGAGAACAGCGAGCCTGGAATCAAGGTTTTGTCATTCCCTCACGACATACAAGAACGCCCGCAGGAAGGTAAGTGTGAGAGAGAGGATAAAGAGGAAAAGCCAAAAGAAAAGGGATCATGGTGTGTCAGCACCGACGCGCGGGACCAAAACCCATTTTCATCTACAAATCAGCAATGGAAATCCCGTCCCGTCCTGCCGAGGCCGTCTGGCCTCCCTCATACCTGGGCTCATCGCCCGTGTGTCTCTGCCGAGATTCGAGCCCGGGTGGGCTAGTCGCAGTTAAACCAAGCCGTCGTACAACGATAACGCTGACACGATCGTCTCATCGCGTTTGCTTCCTTCTTTGAACTCCTCCATGTCCAAACTACCATTCTCGTCTTTATCCATCATGCGAAAAATCTTCCTGACGCGCTTCTCTGGGGTATCTTCGTCTTCTGGCAGCTTTACCATGGAGCCAACCTATATACGTCATAAGACGGCACTTTAGCGCGAGTTGCATATACGGGGTTTTGTGCATGGCCGATACGCACCATTTTATATATCGCCTCTACAATCTTGAGCATCTCTTCGTAACTGATCTTGCCATCGCCGTCGATGTCGTATAATTGGAATGCCCAATCCAGCTTATCTTCCATCCTGCCACGGCTAGTAACGCTTAGCGCACAGATGAACTCCTTGAAATCGATGGATCCGGATTTGTCGGCATCGAATACATTGAAAACATAATCGGCGAACGAGGAGGGGTCTCCGAAGGGGAAGAATTGGCGGTAGATCTTTTGAAACTCCTCTTTGGTGAGCATGCCTGAGGGGCAGTCCTTTAGGAAGCCTAGCGACAAACAGCAACGTCAACAGAGAGCGCCGACGCACGGGAGGCAGGCTAATGATGGCCATCCTGCAGGGCCAAGTCTGACTTACCCTTATACCATTGTTGCAGCTCCTTCTTGTCGAAATGAGTGGACTTCTGGAGTTCAGCAAGCTGCTCCTGGGAGAGCTTAGATTGACTGGCAAGAGATGCGTAAGCCTAGGACGTCCACATCGCTAGGGCATGCGCGGTGCTTGAGTTAAGTCCCGTCGCGTCTTGGCCTTCAGGGCAGAGGGGCAATATGAGAGAAACACAGAAGAGCAGAGAGCACAGGGGATGATGGGGGGTGTCGGCATGGAGTGGGATGGGTTGTCGCAAACTCTAGATGACAGAGGGCGTAGATGGCGTAGACGACAAGGGTGCAGGAATCGCTAGCTGCTGCGGAGAAAGGAGCGAAAGAGAGAACGATAGATAATAAGTGTTCGACTTACGATTTGCCCATATTCTATCCTAGCGTAGGCAGATTGCGAAAAAGAGCGAAAGAGCGAGAGAGCGACTGAAGAAGGGGATGCGTAGGAGCCGCTAGGAGGATATACGTGTTGAGGTATCCCAAGGTTTTAGGTGCGTTGCAGATGTATGGATGTATAGGTAAGTAGGTAGGTAGGCTGGGTGGGTGTCTAGGCGGCGAGGTGGGAGTGTCGTAGGGCGGGATGTTCAGGTCGGTAGGCGGGTAGGCAGGTGATGGATTGTGTGTTAGTGCTGAAGCCGCCAAGGGATGCGGCGGGCGCGCGGCAACAACTTGAAGTACCTGCCCTAAGTCGCAGGTGAGTAGGTACCAGGTAAGTGTTAGGTATTCTATCTGCCCAGGTAGGCTAGGTAGGAGGCAGAGACAGGCTGGTTAAGAGCAGATGTCAACAATAGACACCTAAGCAAGGAGAAAATTGCATTCAATTAGAGAGGTAAAATAAGGTAGGCCGCATCGGCAGGTAGGCAAGTAGAGCAAGGAGTGAGGTAAACAGGTAAAAGAAGTTGGTTAGGTAAATGAATGGTTAGGATGGTAATGTAGGTAGGTAGGTAGGTAGGTAGGTAGGTAGGTAGGTAGGTAGGTAGGTACCTAGGTAGGTAGGTAGGCAGTGGGCAAGTAGGCAGGCAAGCAGGCAGGCAGTGTGTGCGCTCGTCGATGGCTGAGTTCGTAAGTAACGCAGGTGTAGGTGGGAAAGCTGGCAGGTAGAGGCAGAAGGTACAAACAAGAAACAAGGTGGGGTTCGTCGCAACAGTTGCCGTAACGGATTTATGCTTAGGGGTGCCTGCCTGTGTATACCTTACAGGTACTTGCCTACTTTGTGCGTTATCCGCAACAGAGCCGCATCAGTCGGGGCCGAGTCACCTCTGAATCGGTGAATCGGACGCCGTGCGGGGGGCAGAGAGAAGTACAACGACGTAAGGAAGGTACGAACTAGGTAAGGCACGTGTACAGAGGGTCTCCAAACATGGAGCATCCAATACTTGTAGGGAACGAATAACGTGTATACTTCGTCGCGCTAGTAATTTCAGAGCAGATGCAACGCAGTTGTTTCCAATAGCTCAACGAGAGTGAAATGATGAAAGCAGCCAAGCAGCGCAGCGAAAGAGGGATTTATTCGCCGAGTACCAAAGACCCCAGGCTACGTTTCTTGCCTGTTTTGGTAACCAAACGGGTGGGCTGATTATTGAACTAACAATGGACTTCCAGAACAAAGGACAGCAAATAGCAGTGGGAGATGTCGACAGGGCTCCCGAGTTTACGGGTTAGCTTGGAGATTACGCCGAGGGGAACAAGGACCAAGAGCCTACGCAAGACTGATTGCTGATAAATCGATTGGTTGACTGTTCAATCGATCGCTGATGTCGCAGAGGGCTGGTTGCTGCTCTTCAATTCTGATCTTCGTTTAATGCTGCTATCTATGAGAGTCCATGTATGGTACGATGTGTTTAAATAGCACAACGGATGTATGGCCTTTGGTTCTCTTGTCCGTGGTTATGTCGATCAATGACAAGAAAGACAAGAGATCGATCTACCACTTGCTATTATACGTACTCAGCAGCTTATGGAGAATGTTCTAGGCGTCTGACAAGACCGAGCAGCTGGGTAAGGTACCTACAGTAGGCTCGAGTAGGTAAGTTGGCAGGTAGAACACAAAGTAACACGCATGTATGGACCGATGTACGTATGTACTGGACCCGTATCTCCAGGGTTGCCGACCTGGTAGGAGGATTCAAAAGATTGCAGGGGTTAAAGGGGGGTTTATCGAAGGAACAGTGAGGGGCAGAGGCAGAGGTACTACAACTAGGTAGACCACACTCTTTGACTCTCTCACTACCTACGTACTTAATACGGTAGGTGGCGGGATGTGGCGGATTATGCATGCGGGTAATATGGACGCAGTGTTTACTATATAACGACTTACATTAGCTTTATTTTATATTTTCTTTAGTCGAATAGGTGCTATTTGTATGCTTGTCGGTTTCTTGATAGCTCATGGGTCACGGTGCCGAGGTTGATGACGAAGATGACGCTAGTCCCGACAGGTAGGTTAAGCACTTTTTGCAGCGCTGAACTGCGCCTAGGGTCCAAGGGAAGGATGGCTGAACTGTCTATTCGAGTAATAAGATATCTGGCTGGTCCAGAAGGAGCTAAATTTACGACTCAGTCTGCTACAGTAAGTACTAAGCATCTAGGAAAGTTGACGAAGCCGCTACTACATACCTAAGTCCTGCCTTGATTTGATGCCGTAATGGCGGGGTCATCCTGGAGACGCAAAAGCAGCTGGTCGACAGCTGGTTTCCACTTCTGTCACTGGTACCGTAGACGCAGGGAGGATAAGAGAGAAAGTAGGTAGTACAAAGCACAGAGATTCAATTTATTCTGCCAGCACACATCTACATCTCCATCAAGAACATCCCGTCTAGTAAACAGGTAACAAGCACAAACACCATACTCATGCAAGGGTAAGTAATCCATTCGTAAGCAATACGTGGGCTGCCTCCCTGTAACCCATCAGGCTGAATGCCTACAAGTTGATTAGTTCCCTGGGTCCCCTTAGCGTTACATACGCCGTATATCACTTATATCTATATGTTCCTACATATATGCCTATGAGGTGGTTATCCAGCTCAGACCCTCGAAAGGGGTCCAATGAAATGTCCGAAACGACCAAGGTAAGACTAGATCCTAACCTTGTGTAACCCTCCACTCCACAGTCACGGACATCTCATTGGAGGAAAATCGTATACAAAGCAAGGCATCTGGTATCTGGTGTTACCGAACTTGCGAGAACCGTGATCCAAGGCTGGGTATCGTCCCTAAGCCTAGTTGAAATACAGTGGTTAAAAAAATCCATCTTCATGGAAAGGATGAAGCATTGCACGTATATTCTTGAAAAAATGATGCCTGACATCGAACATGTCCAAGCCCCTTGGATCCGGGTCGACCGACAAACACCCCCTCCTCTCTACAAAGTGGTGACTTACACCTCTTCGTTTGACATGCCATCTTTTCTTAACCTATTCAAATCATCAACCATTATAGTCGTCTCGGTCTCGGTCTCGGCCCCCGCTACAGTGGAATATGTAGACACCCGCCTCCCCTCCTCCCGAAGCAGCTCGAAATGAAAACAGTGGATTCTTCTACCGGTGATGCAGACAGATAATGCTATGCGGTTTCGCCATAAACACCGAACATCGCTCAACGCCTGACAAGAAATCAAATGCCGCTGTTGCCGCCGCTGTCGCCCTTGGTAATTATCCGACCTCATCCAGCCTCTGGTCTTACCCAACTACAGCTTTCATGCTGAGACTTTCCAGGAATCCCGTAAGGTCTTCCTTTCGTACTTCTACTACGCAGTGCTCAAAACTGTCAATTCGTACGCGGGCGTTTGTTTCGCTGACTACGTCTTGGAAGGCGCTGCCGAATTTGTTCAGACCATAGCCACGATCTTTGCGTTGTTCCTCTTCGTCCTCTGCATCCGAGTCCGAGTCTGAGTCTGAGTCGCTGGCTTCCGATTCCGTCTCGTCTTCCTCATATTCATCATTACCAGCCGCAGCCCGTGCGGCTCGCTTCTCCTCCCTGATTTTCTTCTTGTTTTCACGCCTACGCTCTCGTTCCTGGGCCTTCGTCGCCTTAGCAGCCTGCTTTGCTTTTGCGCTTTCACGGTCCAAAAACTTCAGGTCTGGGCCGCCACCTCCTCCTGTCCCGACTATAAGATAGACGCCGCGTTTCTCGTTCAGGCTCGCAACCACGAGCGGTGTGCCTCGTCCACCATGAGCTAATTTCCCGTTGGCGTCCTTTTCTTGCTCCGCAAGAGCTTCGCCGATCCATAGCGCCAGTTTGGTCAGGGCAGATGGGTGAGTGAAGAGAGGAACATCTGGCCCATCCTTGATGACGCACATTCGAAACGCGTGCAAATGTTTGATCTGTCGCTTGCCGATGAGCGATGTGCCTGTGCGAAAGATGGCGCGATGGAGATACTGTGCTGTAGGGAGACCAGCTTTGAGAGCATCGATACTTCACGTAGATTAGCTTTCTGCCTGTACGAGGGGAAAAAACAACTTACTTCTCGAGCGCGTCGTAGGCCTCCCAGAACCGGCTGACCCATTCTTGTGCTTCGGCAGCGCCTCCATCATCTTCGTAGTCTTGCGCCTGGCTTGCACGTATGCGACCGTCGATATCCGTTACAGTGCTATGCCGGCTGACTTCGAGTAAGGCGCCAATCACGACACCAACGTCTTGCGCACTAAGTGTCGCTCGCCAGCCCCAACTCCGAACAAAGCCCCAGCCATCTTTGGCTCCTCCTCTATCCTTGCCATCTGTTTCCGCAGCGGGTACCATATCGTCTAGATTATATAATGAAGCGTACTTTAAGAGTTTTGTGCGAAGCTCCTTCTTCACCTTCATATCCATATGAGTATAGCTCTGTTTGCATTGAACTAAGCTCACGCCCATCTTTGCCAAGAGCTTATGTAGTCGCTTCACTCCACTTTCGCTCCAAATACGTAGCCTTGAGAAGAGATAAGGAGAGTGAAGCATGCTATCATATAAGCTCCAATGTCTTATAAGCAGAAACTTAGGTTCCGGTGAAAGCCGTATACTTGTGTCTTCTGGGCTGCGGGCTGTTGTTGGAATAATGCCTGTACTTTCGGCAGCGATTACTCGGGAATCTTTGGATCCAAGCTCGGGGGGGTTGAGACGCCGTACTTCATCCCTTAAAAGCTGCCTTATGCGCGCTCCTCGAACGCCCATCCATCCATTGGTAGGTCTCGAATCAGAACTGCGAACGGTAACTGCTAGGCCGGCAGATGAGCGGCCGTACAGCTCCATAGAGGTTACACCAACAATAGTGAGCCATAAGAGGTCATTGTCCTCCCTACCCAGCTCTGACGCCAAGGAGTATACCATAGCAGATATGGGCTCAGAATAGGAAGCGCCCATTCTGTAGTATTTCCGAAGCACGGCTTCATTCTCTCGCCTCATTCTAAGGAGCCTCCTCCTCAGGGTACGGGTTGACGGAGCTTTTGGCGGCTGTGCTGCGGAAGGCGGCTCTTCTGCGTCGTCAGAAAAGATGGCTGAATTCTGCACGGATACCAATCCTCGTTGTGCCGGCCGGCGTGGCGAGTCGGGGATCGGGGTCGACTATAGTCTTCATTAATATCTGTGATAAGACACGGGTGCCAAAGGAGCCTTACCGAGTTACTTCGCCTCCTTTGTCGTGGTCGATCGTCGTCCTCGTCACTGCTCTCATCGCGATCAGACCAAGATTTCCGCTTTTGGCCTGATCGTGCTGCCGCCTCTTCCTTTGGCTCTTGTTCACTCTCTAAATCGCCATCGTCGTACCCTTCACCGTCATCCTCCACATCCGGCATGTCTACTAGACTTAGATAGGCATCTCGCTCCTCATCCAGCTCCTCTTCAATATCACCGTCGTCAAAGACCACGATACCACCTTTTCCTGGCTTGTAAGAGCGTTGTATGCGACCTGAGACCACGCCAGCAGGGGCACGGGTTTGGAAGCTTGCAGAAGGATCTGAGACTGGCTCAAGAGGAAAACCTCCAAAGACGTTGCCTAGATTCCATGGCCTATGCGAGTCAATCACCCATACCTCGACACCATTGAAGCTCGACTCTTCGCCCTCGACTTCGAGACCTAATATCGTACCCATATCGACCATACCACCTACGCCGAGACAAATGACGACACCCCCACTCCCACCGCGTGACTCCATCATCGGCGGCGACGACTTCTTGCCCGGCGCGTTCCAAATCGCCATAGCCGGCCACCGGGTGTATCTTATGCGGTATGTAGTCATGCTTTAAGAGTCTAGTGAGGATGCGGCATGCGCACAAAGCATCGGGTTCGAGGGCGACCAGGATCAGGACCGGTGGTGATAGCGGATGCCGAGTACTTTGTAGGTGGATGTAGAGTTTGGATATAAGGTCGCGAGGCAGATACATTATTGGGAAAGTACCTGAACTCGCATTCGATATTCTACGGCGGATTCATGGGGTAAGTGAATGGCGTTATAGGAGTCCAAGCCTAGGTAGATATATCAGCGTGACAAGCAAATCGACCAACACCGACACGTTTGACGGGCAAGACGCTGGCGGTGTCACGAAGGGCACTTTGAACACTGGAGCTTAGGAGAAGCCAATTGATAAAAGAATTACTATCAATGCTTTCAAAGTAGAGCTTAGGTAAACGATATGCGTTTAATAGTGGTCTTTCAAAATGTCGGCGGGTTGTAGGTAGTAGTGATATGGAGTGACATGTGAGCGAGTGGGAGGTACTTTAGTGATTTTCGTGTAAGTGTTGATTGATTGAGACGCGCTCAGGGCAGAGGTGTAAGACGCGACGTGTAGCGCCAAAAGTGCTGTACCGGGTACATAGATTAATAGGTTGTAGGTACCTGCTATGCGGGACAGCCCGCGGCTAGGTACCTACAGATCGCTGAGATCAGTATCTCTTTGCCCCACTACACCGCAGCATGGGTATCGCCATACGCGGTACTACCCGGTAGGTGTAGATAGCTTCTGTTTTACCGTTAGGTACTCTGTAATAGCCAGTGTTATGCAGGTAGCGCGGCTCTAGCCCTTCACTAAATTCATACGCAATCAGCAACAGCTAAGTTAACAACGACTTTCATGGGAGTTACTCATCAAACATATTGTTACCCGTCATATAATATTCTATAGGACTTTTGGATATTCCTCGATGACACATCCAGCACGGAATCATGATATTTTAAGACACTGCGCAGACGCGGCATCGACGATTCAGCACGAGTGTGCTGAAATACTCTCGGCCAAGGATAACCATGGACAGCCCCCTATCATAGGAACTCATCTGGCGGGCTGTGGCCCAGCGCTCGTTGACTTGCTCTCACGCCAGACGAATATAGTGCACAGCCTATATCAAGAAAATTTCCCGTTTGCTACGACCGAAACTGCTAGAACAGCGGAGGAAAACTCAAGGTCCCTACAGAGATATAGCCTTGCCCTCAAGCGATTAGAGGATATAGCGTCCATCGCTTATTCCAAGTTCTATGCTTACCTCTTCAAAGACCTTCCGGTTTGCTGGAGGCAGCTCTACACAGATGCTCGGATTTTGAAGTTTTGTCTGCTTCTTCTGAGGTCACCGTATGCTGCCCGGGATGGATCGGATGGAGGCGGTTCGCCTGACGGTGCTCACGACTGCTTAGATGAGCTTGTCAAAACGCTGGATCTCGCCCTGATCCTGGCCGGAGCAGCAGGAGAGCATAGGGGTAGAAGATGGGTTGATGAAGCCTTACAACTTCTCCATGCGATCTGGCTAGCAGAAAGCGTAGGTCAGGAAACAGACGGCGACTCTGTAGACCAAGACCGACCATCGAAGCGAGCAAAGCTCGTGGAGAGTCATGTAAAGCCACGGCGGCATGACGACGACGACGATAATAGAAGAGAAATCTTCTCGACATCTGAGCCATTTACGCCCCCTGTAACTCACCCCATTAAGACAGTAGAGGCCCTCTCTATCGAAGAGTTCCAAACATACATGGACCGTGCTCAAAATCCAGAACTTGGACCCGAGCCTCTTGTCATCCGTAATGCACTCCGGGAATGGCCAGCTCTAAGCACACATCCATGGAACCAACCCTCGTATCTTCTATCGCAGACCTTCGGCGGCCGACGTCTCGTACCCGTGGAGATAGGGCGCAGCTACGTAGACGAAGGCTGGGGACAGAAACTCATCACATTTGGAGAATTCCTACACGGGTACATCGACGCAACACTGCTCCCCAGGGCCAAGGATAGTTCAGTCGAAGACTTTAAGCCTGACAATCATAACGCCCAAACAACCTCAGAGACCAGCAAAGATACCCCATCCCCCAATGCAGTAGCCTACCTAGCCCAACACCAGCTCTTCACCCAACTCCCCAGTCTCCGCAACGACATCCTGATCCCAGACTACTGCTACACATCCCCGCCTCCGCATCCAACAGACCCAAGCATTAACCAACCAGAGCTCGACGAACCGCTGCTGAACGCGTGGTTCGGGCCGCCCGGCACCATCTCACCTCTGCACACCGACCCATACCACAACATTCTCACGCAGGTCGTCGGCCGCAAGTACATCCGACTGTACTCGCCTCTCGAGACGGCGAGGCTAGCGGCGCGGGGGAAGGAGAACGGCGTCGAAATGGGCAACACGAGCATGCTCGACATTGGGGTTCTGGAGGGCTGGGATGCTGCCCCTGAAAGCGAGAACGTAGATGGCGAGGAAGATGATATAGGGAACCCAGTAACAAAAGGACTAGACAAGGATGCATTCAAAGCGATCCCTTTCGTCGACTGTATCCTAGGACCAGGGGACGCGCTTTACATACCTATTGGTTGGTGGCATTACGTCAGGGGTTTGAGCGTGAGCTTCAGCGTTAGTTTCTGGTGGAATTAAAAGGGTTAGATACTTTTATATATTTCTCGGGACGTCGCTGTACGTGATAGCATCGTTTGAAGCAGATATATAGAAACGACTATCAAGCTATGCACCTAGGGAAGTAGCTTACCTGAAAGAACCAGGCTGCTTCGACGGCCTCTAACCCGTCCTCCACACACAAGTGTATCAAAAGCATGGCACGTATCCCATAATCTTCGATCATGCAACTATGAACCACTGAGTACGGTCTAAATCTTCTAATACTTACTTTCGAAGCCTTAGGGACGAAACTAGAGCTTCTTCAAGTTATTGTTTCAACGAATGTTTCCAATTTGTAGTTATGATAGAACTCACGATAAACAATGGCTTTATTTCGATAAAATGAGTCGATGAAACTCTTAGATACAGGTCAAAATTGGATAGATCATATATATCGATTCTATATGATGCTATTCGTATTATCCTAGTAAGTACCGTATCTATATGCAGCCAATGCTCCAATGACCTTCCGATTATGCCAAAGCGGCACTCAGGGAATCTTTTAACCCCAAGTCCCACCACCGCCACCTCCTCTTCCACCCCTCCTCTGGGCGCTAAGCCTCCAGTCATCTTCAGTAGCAAACTTGTTGTACAACGGCTGGATCCTCTCCGCCTTCTTACGTTTGCTGAGCTTATCCGTCGGCGCGACCTTGAAGAAAGTCGGGGCGGCCTCGACGAGCCATTTCGGCTCTATGCTCGTTGTGCAGTGCATGTACTCTTTCACGGTAAGGACAAGAGCGGAGTATATCACCCACTCGGCCTGTTTGCCAAAGAGAGCTGAGCTCGGGTGTAGGTAAACAGGTATTCCTTCGACCAACGTCTTATAGCCTTCTTGAGGGTCTTTTCTGGCCGCGTTACGGAAGAAGCCGGAGCACAACGCCTGACGTACTTTCGCTGTGTCGCGACCACATGATATTATAGGGTGGCGGTATCTCTGCATGATCTTAAGCAGTTGGTCCCTGACATCCTTGGCTCGCTTCATCGAGCGGTCGTGGATGAAGTTCTCAAAGCACCATGGAGTCGAGAACCCGCTCTGCTTCCAAGCATTATAGACATTGAGGTACGTAAGGTGGTCTCCATGGGGGTCATGGAATTTGGCTTTCTTCTGATCCGCTTGCGTTTGTTTCTCTTTGGGCCGGGAAAATATGGTCGGCATATTCACCATGGCTACAATGGTCAAAATCTCATCGGAACAACCCATATCGACGGAATTGATAAGCGTCTTGGAGAGAGAAGGCTCCATCGGAAAATCAGCCATCTTGCGACCAAGCCTGGTGAGTAGTCCTTCATCGTCCAGTGCAGACAAAGCATACAATGTTTCTAATGCTTCGAGCATAGTGTTGGTCGGCGGGGGGTCCATAAAGTCGAAGTGAAGAAGATCATTGATGCCCATTGCTTTCAACATCAGAATAACGTGGGCTAAATTCTGTCGTTGAATGTCTGGCGGTGTGGTAGGGAGCAGTTCTGAGTTGTACGCAGCTTCGGTATAGAGTCTATAACACTTTCCGGGCCCAGTACGTCCAGCACGGCCGGCACGCTGATTTGCCTGAGCTTGGGATATCGGGACTACTACCAAAGAGTCTATTCCCAGTTTAGGGTCATAAGTGTTTTGCTTCACAAATCCTGGGTCTACCACGTAGTAGATACCATCGATAGTGATAGATGTTTCTGCAATATTGGTTGCGATGACAACTTTCCTAGCGTTAGGGGGGGCAGGCTCGAAAACTCGAGATTGAACTTCGGTTGGAAGACTGAGATCAAATTAGCATCAGAGTTCTTGCTATAAGGATAGTCGAAAGTCTTACCTGCTGTATATGGGGCAAATGATCAGGTCAGGGACATTAGGAATGCTCTGCTTTAAAGTTTTCATTCGCTCGTATAGAATTTCGCAGCTTGTATCAATCTCTTCCTGGCCAGTGAGAAACAGAAGTATGTCACCGGGCGGCTCTTGGAGATGAATGTGCGTGATCGTCTCCAGCGCGGCACTGCACAACGTTAGTACTGGTAATTTGGAGGTGCTCTTCAAGGGCGCTGGACTAGATTGGGCGAAGAAGGGCCTATGTGTGACTTACTCTAAGTAATCTGATTCTGGTTCTCGTGAATACAGAATCTCGACGGGAAAGGTTCGACCTGGTATTGTAAAGATGGGGCATTGGTTGAAATATTCTGAGAACTTATCGGCATCTAAAGTAGCACTAGTCACAATGACTCTTAGGTCAGGCCGGCGTTTTAGGGTCTTTTTCAGTAAAGCGAAGAGAATGTCTAATCAGCAGGTTAGTATCGTCATGCCGAGGAAAGTCTAGAACGGTAATACGAACCAGTAGAGATGGTACGTTCATGAGCTTCGTCCAACATAATAACCGAGTATCTCTTGATATCCGGGTCTATGAGAATCTCACGTTCCAGCATACCATCCGTCATGTATTTAATGCGGGTCGATGGACTTGTCTTGTCTTCAAATCGAATTGTATAACCGACCTCTTCACCAAGTCTACAACCCATTTCTTCAGCTACGCGCTTAGCGACGGACATAGCTGCGACTCTTCGTGGCTGCGTACACCCGATCATTCCATTATTGGAAAAGCCAGCTTCGTCAAGATATTGGGTTACCTGAGTCGTCTTGCCTGACCCAGTCTCACCAACGACAATCATAACTTGATTTTCTTTAACAGCCTTGATGAGCTGGTCTCTGAAAGCAAAGACTGGGAGGGACTCTCTCTGTTCCTTCATTGACATGTTCGTACGCTTGCCGAAGGATTGGTCTTTAGGTACAATAGCACGTCTCCATTCAGGGACCCCATCGGCTTTTCCAGCATTGGCTTTAGAATTGCGCAAATCGCTGGCAAATTGTCTGGAGTCTGGGGTCGCCATCGGATCATGCCACTGGGACGAAAGATCGACCTTGGACTCCTGCTCAGCTGCCTCGGCTTCCTGTTGTCGCAACTCCCTTCTTTCTCTAGCCAATGTGGCACCAGACATCGCCGCTCGATTCAGTGATCCGTCCGGCGCCTTTACTACTCTGATCGGACTCAATTCGAGAGACTGTTTCGTCTGACCCGCCAAAAATGGCGGTTCTTCCTCTCGAATTTCGATGTCCACGTCTTCCTCAAGCTCCATTTCGCCGTCGCCTTTCAGAGTCGCATTATATTCTTCCTCCAGGTCAGGGTAGTCCGAGGCCTTACAAATTCCACTAGCTATCATCTGTCGAATCTCCCAGCGCTCTGGAGAGGTCATGCGCTTCTTTTGTTTTCCTCTCGATCCTGCGTAGTCTAAAAGAGCGGTGGTATTGTCAGCCGGCATGGGTGCAACCCCGTTACGACTGCCAAGGCTCTCCATATTGGCACCCGACTGAATCCGCGCTGCTGGTGCAAGATCCATGCCAGTCTCCTGATTAACATCTTTCATGGAGAGTCCTATACGGTTGCCTTCGATCTTGGTGACTTTGACTTTTATATTTTGCCCCCTCGCAAGAAGGTCTGATGGGTGGTTCACCCTTTGGCCCTGCACGAGATTTGATATATGGACCATGCCATCAACCTTTCCTCTGACACCATGCAGGTTTACGAATGCACCGAAGTCCTTGATGCCGGTCACATGACCATCATAAACCTTATAGAGCACAGGCGAGTCGTCGAGCTCTGGCTCAGGATGGCGCCGTAGCACGTCGTCGTCAGATTCGTCATCATCATATTTGCGTTCCCGTCGGCTCCTCCTGTCCCTTCGGCCGCGGCGGTCATCATCATAGTCGTCATAATCCCCGTTCCTACGATCCCGAGAGCGTCGCCTCTCTTTCCTCCGGTGTCGCCCATCTTCGTCGCGAGGACTCCTAGAACGTTTCCTCGACGGCGCGTCACGAGCTGACTTGGGCGCTAAGCCTTCCAGAAGCGCCAGGGTATCATCTATCTCGTCCGCATCGTTGGCAGCTTGGACCTGCTTATCCGGTATGCTCAAGCCCTTGAATAAGGTTTCCTTCTCTTGCAACGACCTTAGTGGCTGATCATCCTCGTGTTGTGTATTCGCAGCGCCGTTCGTCGACTTAAACTTGGGGTGCATTGTGAGAACGAGGCGATCTATACTGTCGAACAAACTGTCTGGCCAGCTCGCGCCGCCCATGCCGGCCAGCTTGTCGCGGAATTCGGAGAGTTTGGTGCATTGTAATCTTTGCGCAATGATAAACTCGGCGAGAGTCTTTTCGTTGATGCCCAGATGGTTCTGCAACTCGGAAGTGACCTTGGAAACAAGCGACAAGAGCTCGAGCTCTTCGAGATCGTCCATAGCTATTTGAAAGGGTATGCGACCCTTGACGCGATTCGTTTATGCAGTGCGCAGCCAAGCAGAGTGATGCGCCCAAGTACACCTAAGCATATGTCGGTTCACTTCCAAGAAGGCGAAGATATAGTTGGGTTTGTCGAGGGAGATATGAGTTTTGGGGCGCTGTAAGTTGGTCTTCTAGGAGTACCTAGCTTCGCAGTTGCTTGTTCTTAGAATTCCAATATCGATAAGAGGAACGGTACATGGAACCTTTCGACGTTCGCCTGCATTGAACGTGATGGACCGGGGGTATATATTTATGTATTTAAGCGTATCTTACTGTATTCATATATCGAAGTCACGACTCCATGGTTACAACTAGGTAGTATGGCTTGGTAACAGAGGCTGGAGTGCAGGTAACAATGCCACCTCAGCCCAGCCCTGCCTACGGTGGCCCATAGCGGTCACTAGGTCAAAACCTAACCTGCCCCGCTTAGCGCTTTCTTATACACACCTGCCGTAAACAACTAAATCCTTAGCACAGATTTTTTACCTACACTGCTACCTTTTCTACTATGCTATATAAATAATCCCTATTTTTAATTAGTTAGTAATTTGTATTACCGTTTTATATATTCCTAGTAAGCGCTTTTTAGCACTAAACTATTTTAGATTTAATTATACTTAATTAACTACTTTAAGATTTTCTACTATAGTAGCTATATATTTAGGCTTAAAAAGTTAGCAAGTATATAACAACAGCTTTTTTTTATTTATTTTACATATTATAAATTCTTATAAGCAGCAAATAAAAGGCTTCATCTTTATTTATTACTAATTAAAATTCCTTATTACTATACTCTTTTAGTTATTTAGATTTTACTATAGTCTTTCTGCTTTACTTAATTTATTATTGCTTTACCTAGTTTATTATTATTTTGCTTAGCTTATTATTACTTTACCTAGTTTATTATCGCCTGCTTTAGTTTATTTTTGCTTTATTATTTTATATATTTAAGTATAACCTTCGATTATTACTAGCGCAAGATTTAGATAAATTAAAGATTTTAGCTTTAAATAGTAATATTTAGCCTAACTTTTAACTTTTTAATTTAGGAATTTTATTATTAAACCTTTTTTATCGAAAATATAATTATAACTTTTATAAGAAAGCCTTTAAGTCCTTAATCTAATAAGTTCCTTTATTTTTAAAACCTAAAGCTATTATCTACTACTTATTAGATCTTAATACTAGTAATTTTTTAAGTTTATTATTATAAACTATCTGCTAAAAATATTTAAACTAAGCTTAAAGCTAAAGTACTAGTTTTAATAAATCTTAGTTTTTCTATTTAATATTTTATAATTAAAATCTTATAGCTTAGTTATTAAATACTATTTAGCTTAAAAACAAATAGCTAATAATTTTCCTAATTAATTAGGTTTTATTTAGATAATAGCTAGTATCTTAAATTTATTAATATTAAATACTAAAAGTTATTCTTTTATTAAAAACCTATTATATTTAAACTAAACCACTAGATATATAAAGGAGTAGCACTTGCTAGTTTATTAGTTATAATAAATAGCAAATAAAAAGATATAATAGGTATAAAT
>NPFG01000237.1:0-58749 GCA_002288965.1 Xylaria sp. MSU_SB201401 | reverse complement strand
ATAAAATAATATAAATAATATAATTAAGTATATAATATAAAATTTTATACTTTATATATTTTATTAGTATTAGTATTTACTAATAGTATTTTAGTAAATACTAATTAGTATTTAGTATTTAATTTAAAATACTAATTAGTATAAAGTGGGTCTTAGTAAATACTAATTAGTATTTAGTACAGCCTTGAAAAATACTAAATACTAAATACTAAGCTTAGTAGTACTATAGTAGTACTAATTCCCAACCCTGGCTGCGACTCGTCCGTACCAGTTCTAGGTACCTACCTACTACTAGCTTTAGGAAGCTTAGGTAGGCACAAATTCCCTACTATGTGGTGAGGAAGTATCTACCGGCGTATCATAATGTGCTAAAGTACCTATAAGTACACCCACTATAAACACTGTGCAGAAAGCCCCTGGGCAAAACGTCAATGGGGCTACAAACAGGTCGAGCTTCGTAAACGCCGTCGCAGCCTTGAGCTTCGTACCTGAGCTCCATATACCGCCAAACCACCAAAACTGCGGACGGATCTAGTTCTCCCAGTTCACCCTGGACTATTATCTTGTCTAATACGCATCTACGAGATCAAGTGAAATACTTTCTGCAACTCGGCTTTGCCCACCTACAGGACCCTCCACCCTCCCCAGAATATCCCCAATACACCGTCAAGATGTTTATGGCAAGATCTGAATATGGTAAGCAGCTTTACACTCTTGTCCGGCTTGGGCCCTTGCCTCCAGCCCTTGACCGTCAAGGCTTCTAACGCCGTATTTGATAGATCGTGTATCAACTAATGTGCGAACCTCGCTTGCATGGCATAACATTGCCGACCATCGATCGACTTCCTACTAACCGTCCCACCTGTGCGCAGCACCTTCTCACCCGAGGGCCGTTTGTTCCAGGTCGAATACTCGCTCGAGGCCATCAAGCTTGGCTCGACAGCAATAGGAGTGGCAACATCAGAGGGTGTAGTGCTGGGCGTGGAGAAGCGGGTGACGTCGACGCTGCTCGAGACGTCATCAGTCGAGAAGATTGTCGAGATTGACCGGCACATTGGGTGTGCCATGTCGGGACTGCAAGCAGATGCGCGCAGCATGGTCGAGCACGCCCGCGTCGAGTGCCAGTCGCATGCCTTCAACTACAACGAGAATCTGCGTGTCGAGAGCTGCACCCAGGCCATCTGTGACCTAGCCTTGCGCTTCGGCGAGAGCGCTGATGGCGAGGAGAGCATCATGAGTCGTCCGTTTGGTGTCGCTCTGCTCATCGCGGGCTATGATGAGGATGGCCCCTCGCTCTACCACGCCGAGCCGAGCGGCACTTTCTACCGGTACGACGCCAAAGCCATTGGCTCGGGAAGCGAGGGTGCCCAGGCGGAGCTCCAGAACGAGTACCACAAGGTAGGTTCCCTGAATTCAGCCCCCGACCTCGTGTGGCTTCGCTACTTGGTGTACAAACTTAACTGCTTACATCTTTCAATAGTCTCTCACGATTGCAGGACGCCGAAATGCTCGTTCTGAAGACCTTGAAGCAAGTAATGGAGGAAAAGCTAGATGCCAAGAATGTGCAGCTAGCGAGCGTCACTAAGGAAAAGGGCTTCAGAATATACACGGATGATGAGATGGCAGCAGTCGTCGAGCGGCTACCTGCAAATTAAGGCATCAGGAAACAGTACTCCCGCTATAGGTTCATCTCAGACTAGAAGAAACATCATGATCAGTGAACAAGGTGTAAACGTGAGGTTCTGGCTTGTTGCTCGTGGACCATCGAAGTCGACATGACAGCAATTATAGATTCATCTGATAGTAAGCATTCACAACCATATCTCATTAGTACCTACTTAGGTATACTATGCAGTGAACTCTGCCTTTTTGATGTTTCGAAGGGGTTGTAGTAAAGCCTAACCTAACCCCTTTTTGTTCCTAGATTTGACTGCCGGCGGATTCATCTAGCCAAATAAGACCTCCTACCTGCCCAACCTTTCCCCCTTGCCTGAACCCGTGCCATGAATCCAAAACGAAGAAAAAAGGTAGAAAAGAATCGAGTCATCTAATAATCAAAGCCTCCTTTTCCCCAGATAAAGAGTAAAAAATCCCCCTTAAATGAATCTTACATGCCCATGGCTCCAATTTATTTATCCCGATCTCCAGAATCCAGATCCAACTTTTCGAGGTCCTGCTCAACGCTAAGCAAGCCCATGGCGTAAAAGGCCTTCTCGCCCTTCGCGAGCACGATCTTTTTGCCCTCTGTGATCATTCCGTCTACTGCGCTTCCGGGAACCGTCCCGTCCTCCAGAATACGCCGGTCGAGCCGGCGCGGGTTGCCCCAGACCCAGGACATGCCTAGCGGTGCGAAATCTAGTTCCGGACCAGGAGGTCGTCGTTCCTTTGCCTTCAGTCGGTTCCGCGCTTCTTTCGCGTCCTCCTCGAGCTCGGAGTCGGGCGGGGGTCGGTACGGGGGTCCACGGCCAAGCTGTGCCGCCTTAGACCACGCCGACTCGCAGCCGTCAGCGATTTGGTGAGCGGACTGCCACCCCGTTAAGCGGGCGATGTCACGCAGGCGGCGGACTAGCCAGTGCCGCTGTGCCTCGTCTTGGAGCTATGTGCGGTAGAAATGAAACCGAATTAGTGAAACGACGGGACATGGAGCACGTGCGATCCCAGAATCCACAATGTAGGAGATAAAAAAAAAAGCAGCATCCAGTTACGTAAATCAACGAAAAATCGGAGTCTAAATGTTAACTCACTTGTACTCCAGCCACAAAAAGTGGGAATGCGGATTCGATCAACGCGCCACCCATCAAGGTGCTAACGACTGTCAACCTCGCGATGTTTTCTTCCAGGCCCGCAGCGATCCGGCTAAGTTGGAGTGCCCACGGCATGGTGGTCTTAGCAGACATGCCAGCGGCAAGCATGGCAACGGGAGGCATCTTCGGGTGGGCTCGGTGGAGGACTATAAGACCCATGTAATAGTTCATCCAAATACCTGCAATCGAATATGTCCGATAGTGTGTGGCAGGGCCATATGGCGTTGGCTGTGACGGGTAGATATCAGCTCCCAGCGGCTCGAAGTCGGGGCCGAAGTGCTTCTTGATTTCGTGGAAAGCCAGGCATATCTGCTCCCATTCCCGAAGCGCCTCGGCGGTCCTAGTGTCGAGATCGCTGTCTGTGCGGTACCGGGGAGTAGCTCTTGGCGGTGAGGAAGGATCGTCAGGCGGAGGGGTGAAGCCCATGGGAGGCGTCACCTTTTCTGAAGCTGGCATCATGCCAGAAAACATGCCTGGGGGCGGCCGTGGGCCACTAGATCCACTTCGAGCCAGTGCTTCTCGCTTTCGAGAAAGATCGCGAGATACAAAGTTAGCTAGGCGACCTAAGAGGAGGATGAGATGGTCGTAAGTCCCATATCTAAGTCTTGTCAGTCGTGTGAATCCCAGACTTTTTGCGTGTTCCTCGAGACTCACATAGCGTCGAGCCTCCCGATCGGTGACCTCGGTGGACATTGCATCCAGGAAGTATATTGTAGACTGGCCCGATTAGCATTCCTGTCACCCCATCAGATGAAGCAGTACTTACAATGGCCGGGTTCCCCCTAGGATGCTTTGGTATACGTCCATTTTACAATACCACCAGAAGAGGTCGCTAAGCTGTTCATATCTCTCCATGTCTTTATTTGTGTAGATGTATTTCGGCCGTGGGTGCGAACTCAGTTCTTCTGGAAGCATCCCAAGATCGTCATAAGAAACTTCGCGGCCCATGATAGTGCTCAGTAACGGCACATCTATCAGGTCCCAATCTTTGTACAGAAAGCCGGAGTCATCTGTTGAAGGGTAATCCCCAAGGAGTCCTGACTGAACTTGTTCCATCTCAGTCTGACGTTTGCGTATTTTAATCGCCATGATAGCCCTAGTCATTTCGGAAAGTGGTATCTCCTTAATAATCCAGCGGGCTCCAAGCATATGACTGCACCATTTGTCATGATCCGAATTCCAGACTTCATAGAACGCAAGGATCAATGTTGCTGCCAGGTTAGCCGTTTGTGTACGCCGTGCTGGGCGTGTTACGTTTTTTGCAATTCTTCTCAGAGCTAGATGATAGTGCTTAAGGGATGCTGTCGGTGGGATTTTCTGAAGTTTGGCGATTTGTAAGCTAGCAAGAGCAAGCATAGCTTGTAGCAGTGCTGGGTGGCTGAACGACATAACCGGATATGCATCTGCATGGAATTAGTGAGGTGATCTACCAGATAATATAGGTACGCGCTTACAGGACCATCCATGCTGCTTCGATGTTGTCATCTGCCCTCGGAAGACATTGGAGGGGTCAAGTGGATGTCTTTCGTATATAGACATACTAGGGCCGGTCACGTTGATGAAATGCCAGAAGACAGCCGCAATGTGTTTGTCGGTTAGAGGAGAGTTACTCGGTGCAGGATCATAGGTCGCAAGTACGGTTTCAGCCCCGAAAGTCGAGAATGTTCTCGTATTGGTACCCAGCATATGGTACTGATAATCAAGCTTTTGCGAGGTGACCACGCCTGGTCCATCCAAACCGGATTGTGAGTTGGAAAATTCAGGTAGGAATTCGTCATCCGACTCAGCCATAGACTCATCGTCGTCATAGAATTCATAGTCCCAGTCATCATGTTGCTCTTCGGATATCGGGACTGTTGAGTCAGCTTCAGCAACGCTGCTAGTCCCCGTAGCTTGTTTACGGGGATATTGTGATGCTGAAGTCTGTCCTTCGGGCCTACCGTCTTGAGCAGCTCGGGAGGCGCCGTGACAACTACCCCCAGGCACGTCTTGCCTGCCGTTTCCTTGAGAGAAGGCATCAATAGTCGTCGGAGGGAAGAATGTAAATTTTGATGGTTGTGGCTGCGATAGAAACTGGTTCGGGGCCAGGTTTACGGGCAGCTGTGGCGGAATAGGACCAGCTTGACTGGGATAGAAATGACTGAATTGATGTGTGGCAGGCTGATGGTATCCTATAACAGGTGGCTTTGGTGCAATAATTTGAAGAGAATGAGACGAAGACCTTTGCTGGGCAGCCGACAACTGCTGTTCCCTCACTAAAGCCTGAGGTGATGGGGCTGAGTATTGAATAGGGCCATATGGAGCACCAGCAATTGTGCCGAGAGGATCTTTAAAAATGACCCGTTGATTGTAACCTTCGCACTGTCGCTTGGATTTCAAGCAGTTATTACATGTCGGTTTTCCTTCGTCGCACTTGATGCGCCGCTTCCTACAGGCTTGAGGATCTCAGTACATGCCATGATACTAGTTAGTGAGGACATTGCGACGTACTAAGGCAGCCGGTCTTCGTCCGCTTCCGCACGGGCCCCTTCCTTTGTGAAGGATCATTTTCATCATTTCCGTCCGGCGATGACGAGCGCTGTTGAGACTTGGCAGACGAATCGCTTGACGGCAAACCTAAGGACTCCATACTCATGAAGATAAGCCAGTCACTTCAGAGAACTTGCCATAATCTACCGCAAGACGATCATTCGTATGAGGCCCATGAGTAGGTCGGTAGTCTAAGATAGCCTTTTGCCAGTATAGCCGCCGGCAGCCGGTGTGGCTTGACTAGACAGTTGCTTAGAGGAGCGATCTAGAGACCCTTAAGACATCGACCTTTTCCTGATTAGTGTTAAGTGTTGAAATCGCAAAATAACCGAATCGCAAGTCTCAAAGCCGGCTGTGCTGTAACTAGAAATAAACGAGATTCAGAACAAGGTACTAAGACAGGACCACGGCGTGCCAGTCGGCTGTTGGTGGTGGGACCTGAGCAGTGCTGTAATGTACGGAGTGTGGTGTATGAGGATCAGGAAACCTAAGCGTGTGACAAAACCCGGGCAAGATACGCCCCCCAGCGGAGATCCAGGTTGCTACTGCGAGTTTATCAGGGGTGTCACAAGAAGCATGAGGCTAGCCGGCGATGCAGCCGGGACACGATGGTGTAGATGGAGCTTTTGAGGGTAGGCTACTGTAGTCCTCGCTTCCTCTGAGATTGACGAATAGCAAGGTCTCAGAGCGCCCCCAGCGCTAGGAACTTGGCAGCATGGGAAAGGGTGGGGTAGTGATAGGATATCCGTAAGACGGGGATAAACGATCCGATCAACCACTTGATGAACTTGATGACAAGTCTGTTTCGTCTTGCGTGACCAGCTTGTCGGTTTTTTTTTTTTGGTTTTTTTTCCCCTTTCTTTGTTTAGAAAATGACGGCACCCGCTGCTCTCCATGGGAGCGGCAAACTCGTTTATATGGACACAACAGCCTCCCCAGGCTGTCTCTCTCGCACCAGAACACTTACAGGGATGAATGCGTCTTGCCCAAGGTCGGGTGGCGGCTGTAGTGTCCTGAATGCTTCGGAATGCTGCAGAATTTTTTCTAAGAATGACAGACAAAACGAAGGTGCCCAAGTTCTCTCGACCGGGTGGGGAGGCAATATACAACGAAAACTCGATATCTGCAAGTGGCAAATGTCAATACGACAAGAACGAGTCGCCTGCCAACAAGGCATTTACGAGGATTTGAATGCGCAAGCACTAGAAGAATACTAGAATTGGGCAAAAATTGAATGAGGTGGGGATAGAGAAAGACCCAGGTATCGATTCGTGTACTGTGGTGTCACAATGATCCTAATGACTGCCAGATGAACGGGAGGCTTGCTGAACTGGACCTGGAATCAATGGAAAACCCCACGAGCCAGTCAAGACTGTGGGCTGAGTTCATTGGGTAGTTAAATTCGTGGCAGGAGACAGTACGCAGACTTTGCGGACAAGCCATACTTCACCGCGAACGAGAGAATGGCTGGCTTACTTCCTAGTGACAACTTCATTCGACAGGCCGGTGGTAGACTTGCCCCCAGTACACCGTGGATCCTCGTCCTACACAAACCCTTGTTTTCGAGGGGATGTGTAAAGTGGTTCTTCTAAACATGCATGCTTGGAGCAAAACTCGGTGTTGCTGCTTCGGCTTGTCGCACAAGTGATCGACGTACTAAGCACCATCTCAGAGAACCAGAATACAAATGGTTATGTGCATCCAACCCCCGAAGAACCGCTACCTACTTTGACTGTGTTTACGTTCAGATAACCCGCGTATCAACATCCGCGCACCCAAGCCCTGTTATGTCTTCAATAGAGCAATCCCCAGAATAACAGAAATCGACCTGGGCAGCGTTCGCACATCATCGTACGCAGGTCCTCTTCTTGAACCGGAATGTTTCAGCAATGACCCCTATCGAATTACGAACAAAAGCGCCGGATTGGAAGTCCTACGAGTAGACAGGGACTAGGTTTGCTAGGCCACGCGTCTCAACAATTATACATAGTATAAAGTTTGACTGCGGACGTCGCTGCTGCTGATTGCCAACATGGTCGCAGACAATAAACCTGGGGGCTGTTTTTCTAGGTCGAATCACCACCCAGGTCGTAAGCAAACAGACCTCGCAGTATGGCTTGCCCCAGGCATGACAGAAGCGTTGGCGTAGCGACTAAGGATGTAAGATGAAGATCAAGTTCTCGACTATCGAGACAGCGTTGCTATTTGAAAATCGCCGCCCGCAGTGTGGACATGAAAGCCACAGCCTTTAATCTAGGTAGGCAATCGACCACACGCCAGACCAGCTGTTGTGCTACTTGCTACCTGGTCACATCCGGATAGAAGGTGAGTATCCTCAGGAATGCCCGTCCCCGGCCGTACCACAGAGAGCGAAGGAAGTGACCACGAACATGTCCCCACCAATGAACCAAGGGCGCCAGTGAAAAGCTTTGTGGCGACTGAGACGGAAGCTATGATCGTTCCCTATGTTCTAGATGATTCCGAGAAATTGTCGTGTGCGCGATGGTGGGTGACACGTTATAGCTCGAAAGAGACCGACCAAAATTCAAGATAGACGAGTTTTAGTGGCCACGTTCAGGCTAAAAATGGGAGGGGAAATTCGAGCAGAACGATGAGATTCATATTGTCATCCAACTCTCTTAAGAGGCGGCATGGAGCCGAGAAAGTAAGCAAGCACCAGAAGGAGTACCATCGCACATTTACGGAGACCCAGCGCAAACATACTGTACCTAAGTCGGATACCACCACTTGGATAGATGAGGCCTTTTATCGTCAGTACGTAATCGTACCACAGGAGACAGAGGCCAAGAGAGTAATAGGTAGCTCAGTACATTATTTTATTGTATGTATCTGAAGTTCATATTTGTATTGGTGTTGGAGAGCACGCCTAGGCAGCCCTAGGTACAGGTAGATAGAGGTAGGCTTTCGCTAGGAATCCACTGAAGGGGTTTGACGCCAGCCCCCTGTCGCGCCTACCCTTGGTATTGACTGTTACGTCCTAAGACCCTAGCATGTTAGTGGATTAAGGCGCGTCTTTCTATTGGTTGGATTGCTAAATCGATAATGGGCCTCTTGTGAGATCTTGGGGGAAAAATGTTTTCGCTCACTGAGTACCAATCCGTATGAATAGTAAATAATACACCGAATCAATTGCAGCGTGGCCCATCACTAATAGATTCATCGCAGCTGTGCCGTGATATACACAAGGAACAGTCCATTTCTTATTTAGTACACTCCTACACAATGTTCGCAGTCCCCGGATGGGCTGTCTCTGCAGACAACCTCAAAGCAGAGAGTGCCACCAAACCCACCCAACCCACGAGAGAGACACCTCTCGAAGAAGCGGAAGAGACCAGCTGCACCCGCTAATTTCACTACTGCAAACTTTGCGGACTTATGGGAACAAGTCATTGAGGGGAGGGACGGCAAAAGGCCCAAAGCCACTGAGGATGGATCGTCAGATAATCCTAGCAACAAGAAGAAACCCTTTCCAGATGGTGCCCCAAGACTGACCTTGAAGGAGAAGAAGAAGCTGAAGAAGCAGAAAGAGAGGGAATCGCAACAAGGTGTCACTGAGAATGCGACGCAAGATGGACCTGAGCAGACGTCACTGCATGGCACCCGCGGTGAAGAGGGTTTTAGTGAAACGAAAAAGAAGAAGAGTGGTAAGAACTCAACCGGTGGCAAGGACGACAACAAGAATGACCATGGCGGCAACTCACAAAGCCCACTTTCATCAACAAAATCACGGCTAAAGGAACCTGCTGGTCCCCATGCTCCTAAACTTACTCCTATGCAGGCTGCGATGAAGGAGAAGCTTATATCCGCCCGCTTCCGCCATCTTAATGAGACTCTTTACACGAAACCCTCTGATGAGGCTTTTCAGCTATTCCAAGACTCCCCCGAGATGTTTCAGGAATATCATGAAGGATTTCGTCGTCAAGTCAATGTTTGGCCAGAAAACCCAGTAGATGGCTATATAGAGGATATCAAGCTACGAGGCCGACAACGACATCCTCACAAGTCCAAGTCAGGCTCAGCCACCTCGGTTCCCTTGTCCGGTGCTCACCCTCTTGTGCGGACAAACGGCATTTGTACCATTGCAGATCTAGGTTGTGGCGATGCCAAGCTTGCAACTGCGCTCCAGTCTGAGAAGAAGAAACTGCATCTCGAGATCTTAAGTTACGATCTACAAAGCCCGAGCCCTCTTGTCACCAAGGCCGACATCGCCAACCTGCCTCTGGCGGATGGTAGTGTTGATATTGTTATATTCTGCCTTGCTCTCATGGGCACGAACTGGCTTGACTTCATTGAGGAGGCTTACCGGATATTGCATTGGAAAGGCGAACTTTGGATCGCCGAGATCAAGAGCCGGTTTGGTCATGTGAGCAACAAGAACAAGAACGCGCCAGTGAACCACAGCGTCGGTAATCGGAAGAAGACTCAAGAGAAGAAGGGCAAGGGCAAGGGCAAAGATGCGGATCCCGAGGAGAATCATAACGCACATCTCGCTATCGAGGTTGACGGCGGCGAGGACAGGCGCCAAGAGACAGATGCCACGGCATTCGTAGAGGCGTTGCGAAGGAGGGGTTTCGTTTTACAAGGTGATGAGCAGACAGCAGTCGACATGAGAAACAAGATGTTTGTCAAAATGCGTTTCCTTAAGGCTGGCCAACCGTCAATTGGAAAGGAGGCTGTAGAGGCAAGGGATTCGGGACGGGGTGGAAAGAAGAAGGGCGCCGCCAAATTTATCGACTCGGAACAGCATGATGTCGTGGATGAGAGCAAGATTCTCAAGCCATCTGTCTACAAGATCCGATAGCTCACAACGATGCAGCATTGACTAAGTTGTATGCAGGTTGTTATCTCAAATTATTTTCCCAAATCAACAATGGGCGACCTAAATATTCTAAATCACCGACTCACGTCCTAAATACTAGTCTCCGTCAATACATAGACACGAGGGCTAGTTGTTCATGACCGCCAGACCAAGCTCAGAGGCGCGATATTAGGCAACAGGGAAGTGCGGCATCGCTCGCAGCTCTGTGCAACGTAGTCAGATACACACACATCATATCGCCTGCTGCTGGAGCCTAATACGTAGACACGAGTAGGTACTTACATATGTAGGTGCTTGGTTGCACACCGGGAGCCTCCAACCGCAAGTCGGAAGGGAACTTGACGATGCATGTTCCCCGGCCAGAACCCCTGGCGACAGGTCAAGCATGCATGAATGGACACTTGGGACGGCGCCTGTAGGTGTCTACATAAGGTAGGTAGGTAGGCCGACTACTGGTTCCGGTACCGTACAGGACGAGATGCAGATGCGATCCGGCTTTTGCCAGCGTACTAGGTATCTGCCCAGGTCAAGTACCTGTAAGTACCGTAGGAGCTGGAATCTGGGACCCCCAGACAGGGCCTGGGCTCCCAGTAGGTGGGGGGAGGCTCCGATTCCCACAATTCAAGTACCAGGTACCTACTGTATCTACCTACCTAGGTATCTAGGTAGGTATTTGTCCACTCAGCGTACACTGGCTGGGTAGACAGGCTCGGTTGTCAGCTAGGCGTACTAATACCCTACCTAGGTACGTAGGTAAGCTGGTCATGTGTTGATACTAGTATGTTCCTACCCAGTACTTAGATGGCGTGTACATTCCCTAGGTACATGAAGGTAGGTACAGTAGGTAGCAGGATTTCAGGCTGGAAGCATCACTTGCAACCACTGCAGCGACTGACTGCTGGAAAGCGGGCAAGGAACAAGGGGCGAGCAAGGGGTGAGAAGCAAGGGAGAGGCGGATGGATCGCTGGCCTGGCGGGCAGAAGCGGGACCCGTTCCTCGTACTCCGCACTCCAGCAGGTCAAGATCCTGCACTATCTACCTAGGTAGGTAGGTAGGTACCTACGTAGGTACCTGGCAACCTGGTAGGCATGTTATATGTAGAGTACCTACAGGTATTGGTATTGGTAAGTGGGGGCAAGATGATGTCGTGGTGGGCTTCAGGTTGCCGGAATTGTCAAAAAAGATACCTACCTACCTACCAACCTACATACAATCCAGCCTCTAGAACAACAGACCTGCCTACCTTACGCACTCCTCGCCCTGCTCCCGCAAACCACACAGATCACTTCTGCTGCCGCCACCAACCATCCTGAAATCCTCAAGCTGTTTCGTCTTATGCCGGCTCCCTGGCAGACTTGGAAAGAAAGCGAGCGCTCCAGTCTGATGCAATCTATAAGCCGTATATCCTCCCGCTTCTTTCGGATTCTCTGACCATTCTGTCCTCAACGAACGCGCCTGCTCGCATTTCCAGTTCCCAGTCTCCTCCCTCGCCCTCCCCTCTCTCTCTTCCTCCACTTTCGGCTCGTGCACCTCACCACAATTCGCGTCGAGCAAACAGAGACCTTCAGTCGAGATGTAAGCGTCCCACGTTGGCGTCCATGTCGGGCGGGCTCAAGCTCGGTGCTGACATTCGGACTATGCAGGCAAATCACACTCAACATAAATAACCCCGAAGTGGAGGAGCAGGAATTGCGACTCGTGACCCTCGGTGTTTACCCCGAAATGACAGTAGAGGCCTTGCGGAACTCCATCGAGGCCGAAGGCATACCTGCCCCTGCACAGCATCTCTACCATAACGGGCAACTCATCACCGACAACACGAAGACCCTGCAAGAGCTTCAGATCGCAGACGGCGATATGCTCGCGCTTCATGTCCGCGATATGAGAGGTAGCGGTGTGGATCCTGGCCATCGCGAGCAGGCGCCTCGAAGGAGGCCGGCTCCCGGTCCGCCAGGCGCAAGCCCTCCGCAACAGGATCCCGAACTTATCCGGCTTCAAGTCCTGGGTGACCCTGCCCTCAGACAACAGCTGCAAAGGCTCAACCCTGCCCTTGCCGCGGTCCTTGAGGATCCCCAGCGTTTTGCCCAAATGTTCCAGAACAGCGCCCTAGAGCAGGAACAGGCCCGAAGAGCTCGTATGCGCGAAATCGAGGCTCTAAATGCTGACGAGTTCAACCCAGATGCACAAGCGAGGATCGAGGAGATGATTCGCCAAGAAAGCGTCGTGGAGAATTTACAGAATGCAATGGAACATAATCCAGAATGTATGCAAAGCCCCCCTCTCCTCATAGTCTTGACGCCGTTTTTGTCATACTGATCAACCTACGTAGCATTCGGTCGGGTACACCTCCTCTATATCGACGTTAAAGTCAATGGACAAAAAGTTAAAGCGCTGGTAGACTCGGGCGCTCAGGCTACCATCATGTCCCCAGCCTGTGCAGAACAATGCAACATCATGCGCCTAGTCGATAGGCGGTTCGCTGGCGTCGCTAGAGGTGTTGGCACCGCCAACATTATTGGCCGTGTCCATTCTACCATACTCCAGGTCGGATCAAAGCATCTCCATTGCGCATTTACCGTGATGGAGGGAAAGGCCGTCGATTTATTGCTGGGTCTTGACATCCTGAAAGGTCATCAGGCAACTATCGATCTCGCGCGAAACAGACTTATCATTCAGGGAGAGGAGGTGGAGTTCTTGGGCGAGTCAGACATTCCCAAGGAGACTGAAGAGGCTGTGAATGATGAGCCCACCGTGCCTGGTCCAGGGGGTACTACCATTGGCGCCCGCTCCGGTGCCGTCACCGCGCCTGGTTCAACTGCACCCCCAAACCCCTCCAGTTCCTCTGCTCCTGCTCCCTTAAGCTCACGGCCGGTAGTGCCACCACCAGCCTCCTCACACGCCCCTATAGCCTCCGCTCAAAGGACATTTCCTGAGAGCGATATCGACAAACTACTGGCACTAGGTTTCGACCGGCAAGCGGCGATCAATGCCTTACAAGCTACAGATGGTAACGTCGAGTATGCTGCCGGACTTCTCTTCCAGAATTAGATAGCACATAGAGACCGAGGACAAATGACTTGCATTGGACACATCGGACGGAGCACGGGCATATGCTAAGAAAAAGGGTTGGGAATTGCATGGGAATTAGATCGAGGGATTGCTCGATAGTCATCATAGAGGGCGCCTTGTCTTTCTTGGTTTCGTTTTTCGCTGTGCTCTTGACTGTGCGTTAGGTGTATTGCGTGTTGTGAACCTTCTAGCACTGAATTGATTCAAGACTTTCTGCTTTAGCAGGAGAGCGGCTTAGATATGATACCAAGGCCTAAGCCCTGCAACTCGCCAGAGATATGAATCATGAGAGACGTATAGCATAAAGATGTAACTACATCGAAAGCAATATGATTATAGATGCCGCTTACTGTTATTCTCGTCACGTCTTTCACATCATTTCGCCGGACGATTTAAGGTCAATTTGCCCGGTTTTTTTTTAGAAGATCAAGAAGGTCCAACGTTTTACCGGTCTATTAAACTACGGTGCTGCCCATATATCCGACAAAGCGAGTCGGTCAGTCTACGGGTAGGCCAAAGTGCTTAGCTACACAATGTGGAACATATGGAGTAATAACCGCACTAATAAAGCACCCTCACATGTATCTTACCCAGCATGAGCCTTCAGTATTAGGAATGCCTAACGTCTGCTGTGTAATACTGCGCCAGCCTCTACAGTGTATGCATCTCGTCCTATAATCTCTAGTGTGTGCTAGGACGAATTTAATATTTGTAACCTCAAAGTCGACGGTTAGAAGGAGCTGAAAACTCATCGAAGAACCCCGTAGTCGCTAAAGGGGAGGGAATGCGAGTAGTTACTTGCAGTCATGTAGAGGTCCAAATGCCTCCTGAGATTGGCCATCGATTGTATATTGTGAGACTGCAATCGTTGGGATACTATATGTCCTTGTCTGTTGCGCAAGGCTTCATCATGGCCCCCGTGCCCTTGCTAGGGTACAGCTAGAGCTACCATCGGTGGCCCCTTGGCGAAACAGCCAAAACCTATAGGTCCCACACAAAAGTCATATATTTCAACCCCTTCGCAATTAGTCAATATAAAGGCTATATACCTATATTATATATTTCTATATAGACAATTTCTATAGCTATTTATTTATATAGGTATTCTTTGGTATAAGTATATAGAGTAGATAGAAATATTAACAAATGCAAAAAGCTATGCTATTTTCCACCTAATAAGCTAGTCTATCTCCCACTATCTAGCTATTTCCATATATAAATTCTACACAAAAGAAAAATCTGACGACAATATTAAATAGATTTTTTAAAAACTTAAATATTATATAAAGAGAAAGAATATTAATATATATACTTAATTATAGTTTTTTGTAATTTATTTATATGTTTTATTACTAAATATAAAATATTTATTTCCTATACAAATTACCATGTAAGCTTAGACATGTTAGCGCTAAGTGTTCTTTTGGTAGCTATGCAGTAGTTACGCATCTAGGCCAGAGACTACCTATATATATGGATAGCCCTGGAAATTGTCCATATAGAAACAGATAATATAGCTGCATTGCCCTTGTATTGACTAATTGCGGAGGGGTTGAAATATATGACTTTTGTATGGGACCTGTAGGTTTTGGCGTTTCGCCAAGGGGTCACCGATGGTATATACAAGGAGTCTCTTTGCAGGACTTCATCACATGTCTATCAATTTCGTCTTGCCCAGTAGGCATACCTAACAGTAGTTTTTTCGTAGTAGATATGACCTAAGTACTACAATTATGACTGGCATGTCAGTAAGTGCATCGTATGTGCAAATGCGTATGTGACGAGAGCTTATCCGCGGTATACATAACAATTATACAGGAGAAAAGGACAATGAGGATTCAATGTCATGAAATAAATCAGCTCTGGAGGAAGCATCAAGCTTGAGCGAAATGAAGGCCGCCGTCTCCTGTTTCATTGTTTTTTGTCCCGATTAAGATGTGACAGAAGATGTATATAACCCTCGCAATGATATGTTCATAGGTACAGAAGAAACCTCACATAGTATATGCATATGTTTATCGATGTATTCTGGCTAAGCCCCCACGATTTATTTAACAGCTATTGCACTACAAGCTTGAAGGAGATAGGATTATGAGTTTGGAATGTTGATCATGATAGCCATTGGACTTAGGTACAAAAAGGCCCCATGTCCCATGGCAACAGGACTACAGTCCTTTGATCTTTTGCATGTTAGTAGAGAGATACTAATCTATAAGATTGGCCATCTCCTCCAGAGTGATGAATTTTGATCCCTTATACCAGTTTAGTGATCAAAATCTATTTCTTTCTCAAACCACTGATATGCACTGTACTAGCTGCCCTCACCAATTCCTGATATCTTGTTGTTGCTGTCTTTTATAATCTATAATCCTGTAAGATGATTACTCAAAAGATAGACAGACACTTATGAAACTTTAACTAGCCTTGCGTCTGTCTCTACCTTGGCATTACTTGAGCTCGCAGCCCTAACATTGATGATATGTACAGTACACTTGTTATATTCCATTCCCCTAATACACAGACAATACCTTGTGACGACAACACTTGACTATTGTCTTAGCAATACAAACTTTTAAAGTGATAGAGAAACACCGGCAGTCCCTTGGCGTTGAAGAGTAGACGTAAATAATACAGCATCGACAGTGACCGGTAATACCCACACTCTGTTCCCTACGTACCCTGTAATGTCTCCCATATAAACTACCAACGCTAGTGTACGCAGTAGATATGACCGCCTGAAACCCAATCGCTCAGTTTCTTACTCTAGGCACAGGAGCTAGCCTTGCCAAAAGACTATATACCCGAGGGGTTTCCGTATATGTTTCGTGCCTCATATCCAATTGGGCAATATACTTATATTTAGATGGTTAGGAGGAACGTAAGAACGAACAAAAGCCACCGCGAGGCGCACAAACTATTCTATAATCTTGCCCTCATTACCACCTCAAGCTTCTCATCGCCGAGTGATAATAGCGTGCTATTTGATCTAAACGAACAAAATATTTATAAAAAAACTCGGATATGATACGAACAGACTTATTTATAGGCACCCAACTTGATAAACAAGTAATGGGCGGTGGTAAAGCAGTTAGAATGATGTGTAAGCGTTTAGCTTATTAGCGTCACGAATCACTGGGTTGAACACGAAATCGTGGGTTCACTGTCTACCTAAATCCTAGCGTAGCAAATACTAAATTGCCTTAATCATGACCATGAGTCATTATTAGGTCACGAATTGGTGGTTGTTACATATAGGGCTTATTAGTCTTTCATTACGAACAACTCTTACCAATCGATTTGTCCAAGCTTAGGGCCATTGGAAATCAACAGAACAGAACTTACTAGTAGCTCTTGGAGAGCTGGAGAATCCGTTGTGAACTATCCCGTCTAAGCTACTATATACGTAGGCTTGTCTGCTGTACGTTTTGGGATTAACAAGAAGCCGATTTTATACAACAGTAGATATAGGCGGGGGAGATTCTCTCGCAGGGTTCCTCAATCTCGGTCAGTACCATCTGTACCTAGGGGTAAAATAGCTGAGGCCCGTTCATAAATCAGACGACTGTTCTTATGAAATCCAGGTCAAGCTTACCTCTCGTAGTACCTTGAGAATTAGAGGATCTTGGCCTATTTCGATACCAGTTTAGCGCATGAACTGTCCTACTCCATTAGAAATACTACATAGGTACTGTCGATACCTAGACTGAACAACCTTATTTTATCACTTGCCCAGGATCATAATTCCTTTCTTCTTTTTCAAAACGGCACTCCTATATTATACAGGCAAGAAAACAAATAGACAAAAATTCTGGAGAACGATCACAGAGAAAAGAAGCTAACCAAGACCTTGCCATGAACAAACCCTCTGACCAGTACCCTATCGAGATATTGCCGACACTGGTGTCATGAGCTGTTGAGAACACATAAAAATACTGCTAGTACAGCCCGGCGTGTGCGGGAGCACTAGGGGATCTAATTAGCGGACAGTCTTATATCGAGAGCACGCCGGAGAAGAAACAATCTATGATGCTACGGAGAGCACTATATACAAGATAAAGAAAGATGTGACGGATCAACGGAACCATAGTACAGCCAGATAAATGTTGGAAAAAAATTGTAGTGCACAGAGAAGTTAGGTTTAGCTAGTCAATATCATGGTTAAAATCACGACATGGGTCTATCTATTGGCAGAAAATATATGTAAGCGCCATCTGTATGCCCGGACTATGTCCGGAACAGCCAACTTGACACTCCGAAAGATACCAACTATGCATGTAGCTCGTCGGCAGCTTTGTGTTTGATGTACTGAAGCCTGGGTATATGATCTAGTTTTCAGCTGATGTACCGCCGTGTTGCTCTTCCCGAAGAAAAGACTGGGGAGAGATAAGGGCTTTATGCTTTCAATACCAGGAATCACCCTTAACATGATATTCACCTTGTATCTGGGACCCGGTACAGCATATAGGTTTAAGAATATTCGAGTGCAGAAAACTAATCATCATCACTGAACCAAGAAATTTCCATTTATGAGATAACGCAACGCACTGCGGATTTTACATGAACCCGCTGATACCTGTTTCATTGTTTCTTACTGTAAGTCTCTTGTTGGCGGGAGTCGTAATCCAAATTTGATATTGGTTAATATTTTTTATCGTCATGTGAGCCGTCAAGTAATCATTCCAAAGGCACTGGCTGCATCGGGGGGTTTCATATCTAGGCCGGCCCCATTTTTGATATTCGCAAGGGCGCCTTAGCTCTTTATAATACCCCGGATCTCTGGGTAGTATAGCCATTGTTCCCCTGTTGAGTGTTCACGTCGGTGAGGACTCCATATGTAATGTGCATCATGCCAGGGAGGATAAGGATTTCTCTAGGGCTACCTGATCCGCACAGAGCGTGGGGGTAGCAATTCACCAGCACGTGGAAAAAGGGAATATCCTTGCTCGGGAATGGTTGCCGTATTGGGTCCCTTCGCAGAGGCTCAAGGCGAGCTTCTAGGGCTTATGCCAGATTAAGTGACCTTGATTCCATAGACCCGGAAACCCGAAAAAGGGCATCGAGAAGTCAACTAGATAGGTCTCTATTGTCACCTGATTGAACTTGCATGCTTATCACATCTGCAGGGAGAAGATCAGGCGACAAGGAGGTGAGATAAGGGCTGGTCGGTTCTGCTTCCGGTTGGGCGTGTTGGCTAGCACCTTGGGCTGTGGAACGGTCGAAGAGCGTGGGATGAAAATGGCATTCCCAGCCATGCTGAGGACGGTTGGCTAAAACGAGCGACAGCTGAATAGAATGAGTATGGGCATGTACCTACTTACCTAAGACAAGGCTATACGCTAGTAGTAGTTCGAAACAGCCACGATGGGACTGTGTTAGTGCTAAGGTCAGATAGATCAGTAGGTATCGCTTAAGTATATTACATCTCCCTAGTTGCGGCGTCGACGAGCGAGGGAGGCGGTGTGTTCCTGCACAGGTAGTAATAAGTCACAGACGAGGCAGATGCCTACATATACGCGATCTGGCTATAATGGAAAATCGAGTTCAAGAGAGACGGGGCTTCGGATCGATGTTCAAAGTATCCGTGTAGGAGCCTAGTGTTACATACGTGCCTGGCCGTCAGCCAAAACTACTTATACCTACATGAGTATATACCTAATCCACACATGGCATCTATGCTCTGTCCTGCCATAACTGTCCTGTCCCTGAATCATGGCTGGTTGAATACATATCAATACGTGACTGCGCTGCAAGCCGCGCGGGAAGAGTCGAGTACGATGTCTTCAATCGAACGGGTTTCCTGGTTGTGATTGTCCAAGCATCTTGGTATGTAAGCGATGATGGCCCGTGGCTCGGTGAGGGGCGAGAGTGGGGACGATGGAGAAGAACTTGAATATTCACATGATCATGTACAAGTGACGTAGCAAAACATTAGCTAGAAATTATGTACATATGACACGATACCAATCATCGTGGCCGAGGGACATGATGGGCGAACGGACTTATTTGATGAACACAGCAAGGGGGGAGGAGGTAGGAGGTAGGAGGCAGGAAAGGCAGGACGAGTAAGAGTAAAAGGATAGAAAGGACAGGACAAGATAGGAAGGAACAACTGGCAGGAAAGTACCTACGGTAAGTAGTCATCGAGAATGAATCAATGAATTGGAAAGGGCAACTCACCATGCCTATAGCTAAGTAGGTAGGTACTTGAGTAAACAGACTCTTCAAGCTCCAAGCTCCAAGCTTAAGGCTCCAAGCTACATACCTAGATCTAGCTACGGTCAGCCCGCCTTGCACTCGAGCTTCCCAAGCTTCTCACGCCCTCCCTTTCCATTGGGGGCCTCCAAGCTGCCATCGACACCGTTTTCTATTCTTGTTTAACTTCTACTTGGTGCGCTAGGAGCTGCATGGCCAGACGAAAAGGGGAACAAGACCTTCGATATTATAGGCTCTCCACTGACCGGCGTGTAGAATGCCCAGCAGAGCTTGGGGTCGCCTCCTATACTAGGAAAATAGTCCGTCGTTTCCGGGTGGATGCCAAAGAGTGCATCATACCATTGCCCAAATTCGGCTGATATATTTCACTATGTAATTCTTACACGACCATACCGACATTTGGATTACGACCGCATTACTATGACTGGCTCGACGGCCTATCGCGTACACCTTCTTTCGAGTCCTTCTCCATATTAAACCGGGGACCGGGGAATGCAGACTGGAGAATGCATTATGGGCAAGATGGGGAATGCGGACAGGGAATGGGCCAGCAGGCAGGCGAATCAGACAAGCACTTGAGTGAGCACGAGACACAAGACAAGCAGAAAGACAAAGTCGGACAGGCGGCTGAATGCTGAACACTGAACGAGACTCTTCGCCTATGTTGTTTCTCTTCTCACCCAGGTAGATGCTTTTTGAATTTTCTCATCTACGGAAAACAACTTACATGTACATACATCCCAGCTCCCCCCTTCAGCCCGCATTGCGCGACAGCAGATCTCGTGACAGATGCTGAATGGTGGATGGACTGATCTACGGCTCGGCACACGGAATAGTTCTCGAAGAGAACGTGCAATGTCACCTCTTGAAATCTCTCGACCTTCTTTTTTTTTTTGTTCCCTCCCTTCGCGTTCTGCTTTGTATGTCCTCTAATGCTCGGGCACCTATGCATGATGTCTTCGTGGCACCAGGAACCAACCGCATATCCTAACCCTTTTCAATTTTCCGTCTTGTTTCGCCTTCGACGCCTCCCACGTCCAACAGGCCGACAGGGATTTAACAAAGCGGTCGCACCAGAGTGGCCCGCAGCCCTCCTGCACAGGGGGAGCATCGAGACTTGCGGGGTTTGGGCGGTTTCGCGTGGTCAGTCTCCTTGCATATTCTGCCAAGAAGTTACCCTGATTTGCTAATTCCCATTGTCCTCCTTGATGACATCCCGCGCCATCTTGACCCTCTCACTAGGCACGCTGCATACTATGACAGCATGATTTCGTTGTTCTCGCCTTTCGAGCTTTTTGCATTGATTAACAAAGTCACTTGCCTCAAATGCCAGCCGGCTTGGCGAAAGGAAAACGGTCCGTACCTGTGTGCCTGGCGCTTATTGTACTATACAATACCGACTTCGCGCGCTAATGGCGCAGAGGCAGTCTCAAAACGGCTCCCTACTCGGCATGTTTCCTCTCGGCACCTACTACTCACGGATCAAGATCGCTCGCCTTGCAGGTAACAAGCCCGGTCTACAATTGGCTTTTCTATTATAGTCCGGAAGAGGCCGACGGCCTGTCACTGGTCCGTATAACGAACTCCAAGCACAACCACCTCTGAATCTAGATAGCATATTTCCGGTGACTAAAAACATACGACGTTCCTCATGTACCTACCTAACTTAAATTTTTATGTCGACCTATCTCGCCGCCATTACTGACCGGGAAGCGGGAGGCTATACAAGGTTAGCTTTTCTTCTAGTGCCTAGCACATCACGGTAGTACACAGAAGGAATAGTACACGCCTAGACCGACTTTCCATTCCGGGCTGACATCATCATTTGTTCGATTCACGATGGGGGCGTATTAGTAAAGTTCAAGACGACTACGGAGTCTGGGTTTGTCTGCACATGTAGCTACGCACATGGGTGTTTCCGGGTCTCTCCACACCTAAATTGCGTGTGGAGTGACCTGTGAAATACCTCTTGCCGTTTTACTGGCCCTGCAAACGTGTTGGTATACATACATATATAAACTCTGTTGGTTTCCGTCTGTCCTATTTAGTAATTAGGAGTTTTGGTGCCTTGCTGCGGCTACCATCGACCATACCTGGCATAGAGAATCGTGACCATTGACCAACCATGCCTTCACTTCTCCAAACCTGCGTCGAAACTCAATTTGCCAGTAGGCCGGCAAGGGGAGCCTACAAACCTCGACAGGGTGCAACAGAAACCCCCCTTTTTGACATTATCAATATCCGTCGGGACACCGCCACGACTGATCTCAAAGAAGAGATCCATAAGCTTTTTCGTTCGAGGCCTCGAGAACTGCCTACTCTCTTACTGTACGACGAGAAGGGCCTCCAAATCTTCGAAAAGGTTGACCTAACCTCTGCCCTCAGCGCCAAGGCAACGGCGTGCTAACCGAGCCTAGATCACGTATTTGGAAGAGTACTACTTGACGAATGCCGAAATCGAGGTTCTACAGCGTTCGGCTGCTATTATCGCTGAGAAGATACCTTCCGGATCCATGTTGATCGAGCTCGGTAGTGGGTGAGTCAAGGTGCCCCAAGCTTTTGCTCTACAAAGATGCTACTGACACCCCTATTCTAGTAATCTGAGGAAGATTTGCCTTCTACTCCAGGCGTTTGAGGACTCAGGAAAGCAGATTGACTATTACGCTCTAGACTTATCGGAAAAGGAGCTATCTCGGACATTGGCTCAAGTTCCTAAGTTCCAGAACGTCCAGTGTCATGGCCTACTTGGCACTTACGACGATGGCAGAGAATGGTTAATGTCCCCTTCGCACCTGGCTCGCCGCAAGTGTATATTGCATATGGGCTCCAGCATCGGTAATGCCTTCCAGAGGAGACGCCGTTCAAGGGGAGATGGACTGATAGGCCCGGCTAGGAAACTTCTCCCCATCTGATGCAGCCTTCTTCTTACGAGGCTTTGCCGAAGTCCTCCAGCCGCAAGACAGCTTGCTGATTGGCGTAGATTCGTGTATGGATCCATCGAAAGTATAGTAAGTATGGTTCATCTTTACCTACCATGGCACTGGACATGTTATATTAGCAGCTAATATAGCTCGTGTGTATAGTCACGCATATAACGGTTAGTACATCTTGAAATTCATCCCCGGCCATGGCTGATATCCACCGTTTTACAACACCATAGATCAAGAGGGCATCACGCACAAGTAAGTTTACGTCGTTTCGTCAGTTCTCGGCCCTAACTTCTTATGCTAATTTTCTTCTAGATTTATTCTAAATGGCCTCCAACATGCCAACGAGGTCCTTGGAGAGCCTGTCTTCCAATTGGAAGATTGGGAGGTGATTGGAGAGTACGTGTACGACGGACAGGGAGGGCGGCATCAAGCGTTTTATTCGCCCAAGCGTGATATGGTTGTGTTGGGAGAAGTCGTCAAGGCCCATGAACGTATCCAGGTTGAGCAGAGCTTCAAGTATTCGCAAGAGGACTGTGACGCTCTTTGGAAATCAGCAGGTGTTCTGGAAGCGGACAAATGGATGACAGGGGACAAGACTTACGGTAAGTTGCTTCATACCCCCATGACAGCATTGCCCTGCACAACACCATCTTGGCTCGGGAAGGACACATGGGGTTTGTCGTCATTATGTCGGCGTCGTTTCCGCGAATAGGCAGGCCGTAACGAACTCGCTCCAACTCTGGTCATACCTCGGCCCACTTGGGAGCCGAACTGTCAAGCCTCTTACGATGTGCCTATTAATATCCTCTGTGCTTCTCTGTTGGTTACATTTTGCGGGGGCGGGTTTTTGTTGTATCCAAGCCACGGACCCTTCCCAGTAACCGAGTCGACTAACAATGCATAGGCTTGCATCTGCTGATCAAAGGCCCTTTATCGTTCAGCCTAAACCCGCTGAACTACGCTCGGGAGAGTGTTCCTCAGATGAGCGACTGGAAGAGCCTCTGGGCCGTCTGGGACACCATTACACGACGGATGCTGCCCAACGAAGAGCTACTCGACAAGCCTATCAAGCTTCGAAACGCCTGCATTTTCTACCTAGGCCATACTCCGGCCTTTCTAGACATACAGCTGACCAAGACCACAAATGAGAGCCCAACTTCGCCTCGCTATTATCACTCGATATTCGAAAGAGGCATAGACCCAGATGTCGATAACCCCGAGAATTGTCACGCGCACTCGGAGATTCCTGATGAATGGCCGCAGCTTGATGACATTTTGGCATATCAAAACCGAGTGAGGGCCAGGCTGAGCAGCCTGTACAACAATGGAGCTGAGAACATCCCCAGGAACGTTGCCCGGGCCATTTGGGTGGGGTTCGAGCACGAGGTGATGCACATGGAGACCCTGCTGTACATCATGGTACAGAGTGACAAAACACTGCCGCCCCCCAATATATCGACGCCCGACTTCCAAGCCTTAGCGCGGGATGCGAAGCTGTCAAGGGTCGAGAACAAATGGTTCGACATCCCAGAGCAGACTGTCACCTTAGGTATGGATGACTCAGAGGGTGACCTAGACTTAATTAGTCACTTCGGATGGTAGGTAATGAGTTGTGGGGACCGGCATCTTGAATATAAATCTCTTGCGCAACAGATAGGCTAACTTAGATCCCAGGGATAACGAGAAACCACAGAGACAGGCGCATGTCCACGGCTTTCAGGCTAAGGGAAGGCCAATTACCAACGAAGAGGTGAGAAAGCTAGCCATTCGAACGAGTTACTGGACATGCTGACCGGATTTTTCAAGTATGCGCAGTATCTATATGAGACTGAAAAAGACAAATACCCAGCATCATGGGCCACGGTGGCTGCAGAGGGAGCTAATGGATTTAATGGGCATGCCACCATCAATGGTGTTGGTTTACCGCCGTCGTTCCTACAAGGCAAGTCCGTCCGCACAGTTTTCGGTCTCGTGCCCCTGAAGCACGCCCTTGACTGGCCCGTTTTTGCCTCGTACGACGAACTAGCGGGCTGTGCGGCGTGGATGGGTGGACGAATTCCGACCCTCGAGGAAGCTCGCAGCATCTACACACACGTCGAGTTCCTTAAGAAAAAAGAAGCTGAGAATAAGCTCGGTGCCACGGTGCCAGCAGTGAACGGGTGAGTCTACTCTACCTTTTTCTCCACACCAAGAAGTTCAATCAAGGTGGGCAAGTATCTAATCCCTGATGTCACACCAGACATCTCGTGAACGACGGCGTGGAGGAAACACCCCCATCACCACCCGACACGTCGTCCCTTGTCGATGAGGAAGAAGAGAGAGACCAGGCTTGGCCCCCCCTCGTGTACTCCGATGTCTTCATCGACCTCGCCGGAACAAACATTGGCTTCCAGAAATGGCACCCGGTCCCCGTAACAGCACAGGGCGGCCGCCTCGCTGGTCAGGCAGAGATGGGCGGTGCCTGGGAGTGGACCAGTTCGCCACTTAGGAAGCACGAGGGCTTCGAGCCCATGGCTCTATATCCCCTCTACACTGGTAAGTCCCACCTACTACCGCTGCTCTTACTATCATCATCCATCGTCACTCGATCCCTCGCATTCAATTACACAAGCAAAGCGGTGTGGGAGAAAAAGAGGAGATAAGAAGTCGGAGGGAAACATGAGGCAATTCGACTGACCATGACCGTCTTGAAACACATTTAGCCGATTTTTTCGACGAAAAGCATAATATTGTCCTGGGTGGATCCTGGGCGACTCACCCCAGAATCGCCGGGAGGAAGTCCTTGTAAGCTTATTTTATTTGTTAAATTTCCCTCCGCCTCGTTCTTATTGCCCTTTTCTTCTATCTTAAGCCCCTCGGTCTATTCTCTTGCCACCTTCTACCGTCGCGGCACATTATAGTTCGACAACAGAAAGATAGCCAGAAGGGAAAGACGCCAGCTAATTGATCCCTAAAAAATCAGTGTCAACTGGTACCAACGCAATTACCCATACGCATGGGTCACCGCGCGACTAGTCCGGGACAGACAAACCAGTGAATGAATAATATGTATACCGACGACTTAAATCAATCTAACTATAAGCAAAAAGGAGGGGAAAAGGGGGCGAAAAAAAGTCATTCAAAATTCGGTAGGGGAGAGCTGAGAAGGATGATGAAAAAGCCCCATGTATTTAGCTAAGAAAGTCAAAGGGTTCAAAAACCATCTTGCCATTAAGAGCTTTCTCGATTCTAGAGATAGGTCTTAGTTTATGTTTCAACTGACCGACTGATTGCCTAAATCTACCTAGGATCTACCTAGGTACTCAGACATTCGTTCCTGCTCTCGAAGATGGTACAAATGTTGCGCTACAGCTTAGATAGTCCATCCGCCCATATAAATTAAAAGACAGCGAGTAGCGTCTAATATTAACCCAATTCAGTATATACATAAATACTCTGACTGGAATAAACAGCCCACTATTTTGCTAGGACAATCTTGCTTCCCCTCGGTGCGATAGCTTTGTTCACTGAATAGTTCGAATAAGCACATCGTCAGTTGATGATTTGGTGAATGTGTCCTACCTAGCGACTAAGAGCACTATGCGGCCCAAGTAATAACTGTGCTTGGCCATTCGACTCCTCAAACAAACTTCGCCATTGTCTCTCAAGTGTTGGTTCATCTGCGCTTGGTACACCCAAACCCTCTTAACTGACGAACATGTCGATCACCTGGTGTTCCATGGCCACGGTAGACTTGACGCCGTGATCACAGATAAAATTGGTGATCAGGTCCGGCGGTGTGAAGTCGAGAGGAGACACAGACTGGACATACACAGCCCGCTTCTCGTCGGCCGTCAAGCCATCCGCACCTGCACCAGCAGCGCCATTCTGGGCTGAGGCCGCCGTGCTCGACTGAAATTCAAGCAGGTCTTGCCTGAAGGCGGGGACGCCGTAGTTGAACTGCGTCGTCGGGAACGTCTGCCCGAGCTTGTGCTGCTCGGCGGCGACGTAGAAGGGCTTGCGGTCCATCTTGGCGAGCTTCGCGAGCTGATAGGTGCCCAGCCGGCTGACGATGCCGCCCTGCGCCGTGATTATCTCTGCGCCGACGATGACTATGTTCACTTTCGCCATGATGTACGCGGCGCCGCCTTCCGGGATCGTGGCCACGAGGATGCCCTTCTCGCGCAGCGCGGCGACAGCCTTTTCGCTCTCCGTCCGGCGGTTCTCGCTGATGGCGTAGATGACCTTGAAGCGCCGAGGAGGACTGCCGTTGACTCGCTCGGCGGCTCTTAAGAGCAACGTGCTGACAACGCGCGAGCCGCCGTGCGTTAGGATAGTGGAATTATCGGGGATTAACCAGCTGCATGGAGCGAGTCGTTTGTTAGCATCCTACGTGAAATAAATAGGAACAAGCGGGCGGTTGACAAGCGAGCAACTCCAGAAAGCAAGAATCGGCAGCACAAAGGAACGTAACGTACCGTCCTTCCGAGGCAATCTGTTCCCTGGCGTCCTTGGCTCTTGTAGCGAACAGACGCGCATTCCGGAGCAGGTGTTGGCGGATCTCCTCAAACTGCTGATCTTTCGAAGCGGCACCAGCGCTGCTGGGGAGCTGTCTAAGCTCCCTCACCAGGTACTGCTTGAAGAAGTCGCTGCCGTGGCAGACGGCCATGGGGTTTGCGACCTGGGGGCTCTCACGCAGCCTCTCCGACTGCCCCTCGACGAGCTTCATAGTCTCGAACACAGTGGTGGCGGACGAGGCGCCCAGGGCCTCGATGAGGGCCTCGATAGTGGCCATGGGCATCGTGAGCTCGGGATCGTCGGCCAGGAGTCGGTGGTATGTGGCGACGATGCTGTCGAGAGAGAAAAGAGAGAGCGCATGTTAGCGAGTGAAGGTGGAAGTCTTACAAAAAGTAGAAGGAGGAGGAGGAGGAGGAGGAGGAGGAAGAGGGTGCGTAGTAACAATGCTTACTCGAAGGACTCAAGATCTGGATCGTTGTTGCGAATGGGCAACTGGCCGGACACGGCACCCGTTGCATCATTATTGGCCATGTGCGCAAGCGGAAGTGTGCACGTCTGAAATCGCCCGCTTCTTATCGTGTCTACGTATCTATCGGGAACTTGGGGAAGCGTGGGGAGGGGTGGCAGGTGAGAGAACTTCGAGTAAAGATGGCGAGACAGTAAGTTCACTTTTTGCCTTTTGTCGTAAAGCTACCTGAAGGCGGTCGATTGCTGGGGTGAGTCAAATCGCGGGGCACTTTTCCGTGGAGGTGGGGTTTCTGAGCTTGGGATGCTCGTGCCACCAATCACCAGGGACTTGTAGGTGAGCTTGAGCTGCAGCCAGGATCAAGGCATGCAATTAAACTATCTACTTGGGATTCGGAAATCATGCACTCGAAGTCATGGTCGCTATGTTGTAGATGTGAATGCATACGGATAGTAAAGAGACTTGACGCCCAAGTGCCTCATATTATTAGACCAAAGTCGGCCAGAAAGAGGGGAACAAAAGAAAGGATGATAAGATGAAGGATACATAGGTAACCTCGCGAACGTTGAAATCTATTGGGGAGTCACACTAGCTGATGACACAAGTAGTCTAATCGAAGCGGGCAGCACACCACAGAGTTATCATGATCGCTATTCTTCTCGGTGAAATCGACCCGATATCTCGGTATGACTATTGCGGAGTCTAAAGAATAGACCACACTGACACATCAGTTGGTCCGTATTAACAAAGCCCTCACTTTTGTACTGGTACCGCAACTCGTTCAGAGACACTCTCGTCTCAGAATCACATTCGCCGACTTGGTTCCCTCGATTCCTCTCCTGTCTAGTTTTACCTGACATGGCACCCTAGCACTGTCTTGTAGCCGTAAAATCTCGCCATCCGACGCTCTTACTGGTCACCAATCTGAACATCCCGAAGGCCCTCTACCTTCAACTCCTCGCCAGTAGCGCGGTGGTAGATGTCCTTGACGTCGTCTGTAGTTGTCTCGAAGTGTGATGTGGCATCGTAGCTCTTCGAGATGAAGATATTATCTGCTTTGCCATCGCTAACCGGTTCGTATAGTGGTATAGGTGCTCCCTGAGAAACATCAGCTACGCCGGGGACTAGGCAGACAGATTGAAGAGCAGAAAAGTAAAACAAATACTGACCATGAACTGCTCCTCGATCTTGCCGAGGCGGTCCAGGCCAGGCTGCAGCTCGAGGTGATGGTTGGCTGAGGTCTCAGCAATTGTCGACACAATAGCAATGTAGTAACCCTTAGGACAGACGTTGTGTGCTGACGAGACACAGGCGACGTAAATATCTTGGATCGGAGTTAGTCTCGCAGCCGAATAGACACCCATGTTGGTTTGCACTCACCGTTCTTGCGACCCACTTGGGATTGGGGGATAATGAGCTGGCAAGAATCACTGTCGTTTGTGCCGGCCAGGGGGTGCTTGAGTATGCAAATAGCCTTGAGGACATGGCCGACAACCTTGACCTTGTTCGGGAAATATGAGGGGTCGCCCAGAATCATGTCTGTCTTGGTCTCGAAGTTCAGCTTCTCAGGACTATCAGCGCTTCCCATAGTGGCCTTGATGCCAACAGCCTTGTCTCCCTCGTACAAAATCTCGTCCACAGAAGTGTTAAGCATATATGTGCCACCGTAAATGGCTGAGAGACGAGCGAAGCCTTGGGGTAGCTCGCCTAGACCGTATAATGGGTAGATGTAAGGCGACTTGCCATATCTCGCTACCGAGTTTCCGTAAAGGCGAATACGGTCGATGGCGTCAGGTGCCTGGCCCGGTGTGTCGATATAGCTGTCGTCTAGGTACAACGCCATGGCGTGACCGATGAAGTCGCGGGTACCAGGCTCAAGACCAAATTTGTCGTAGACTTCTTTCATCGTGCAATTACTAAAATCAAGGCCTAGCGGTAGCAATGTCAGCATGTAGGCCTTTTCCCATCATGACAACAACCTCTTTCGGTTGTTTTGGCAAGTGACGCTCACCTTTGTGCGTGGCAGGATCCTTGGCATCAAAGGTGCCTACCCATTCAATGAAGCTCTTCATGCGGCGCTTCTCAAAGATGCCCATAAGTGGAGATTTGAGGGCTTCACCAGCGTCTGAGGGCACCTTGGCGACAGTAGCTTTAGGGCCGGAACCTTGTTGCACGAAACTGCCAGCGACTTGCTTGAATTCGAGATAGCGGGTAACGTCGGTAGAGACCAGGATGTTGGTCAGTTGGCCCGAAGACATCAACAGCTTCGGAACCAGGTCAATGTTCCAATCGTTGGCCCGGCCATACTTCTTCCACGGCTCCTCGCCTGTCGTATAGTTTCCGTACTTCTTGAAAAGCTGTCCGGCAATAGGGTGTTAGCCAATCCTCGCTAGAGACAAGGGCGGTTGAGGCCCGGAACTCGATAGGATTGTATGTACCGCTTCGATGTTGACAGATGCAGCGTCTCTATAAGCGGGCGTGTTAGCTTGAGAACCCATATCCACGAGCAGAAAGGCGGACAAAGAGCATCGTGTCAGCACATACCCTCCATAGTGGTCGTTGCGGTCAATGTGCAAGACCTTCTTTCCTTTGACACTTAGAACACTTTTGGGAACTCATGTTAGTCTGCGACAAAGCCGAGGCACGACGGATTGGCAGTGGCCGATGGCGGGGCCTACCCAGAAAGAATACACTCGGTCAAGCCTACGCAAAAACATTAGAATCCTATGCAGTCCGAGACGGTTCGACGGGCGGGCGCGCGGCGTTGAATATTAGAATCAGGGAAAGGGTGCGGGGGCTGCAACATACCGGTGCCCAGCACAATGACATCGTATTTGGGCGCGATCTCCTCCATAGCGGGCAGTGATTAATGTGGTTGCGGGACTCGGAAGAAAAAGAACAAAAAGCAAGAAGGCTGTCAAGGGGTATCGAGAATGGGTTGGGGGAAAGTTGCTTGACGCCAGGCCAAACGCGAAACCTTTTTCCTTTCAAGTATCGGTGAGTAAAGGAGAGGAGGTCTGGTGGCCGTTGTCGTGGTCGTGCCGGGCCTTGGATGAGGGGCTCGTTGCTGGCAGTGACGCTCGAGACCGGTTCACTAATAACGCCTAATAGGGTCCCTGTAGCTGGGGACCCCCCTATAGCTGTGGCCAATGGAAGTCCGGCTTGGCAGCATCTCAACTCCACGTTGGCGCCGGCGGTCCCTCCTTAACCCCCGGCGGTCCCTCCTTAACCCCCGGCGGTCCCTCCTTAACCCCCGGCGAGCCAGGTCTCCGCTAGAGCTTCTGATACATACTGCCTAACCTACCTATTACAAGGTAGGAGGTAGGTTCAATTAACGGCTACCGATATGAGGTATCCAAGAACTTGACCTTTCCGTTCAACTAATAGCTACTTACCTCCTATTTGACTTGGGCTTAGCTACTGCATATCGGTAGATATCTAGGGTACTGTATGTAAGTGATTCAACACCATTTAGTACCTACTGCATACACACACACCGCGTATCTGGTACCTGGAGTAATAGAAGGTGGTTTCGCGGATTCAAATGCTCGCTCCCATGTAATTACATAGTTCGAGTGCTGATCCAGTCATGTTGGCAAGGTCTCTTTTAATCCTATTGTACATTGCGTATTTACATGGCCTGTGGCTATTCTTGATTCTATTGCCACACTAATTCTATACAATGTAATACTGAACCTGGTGTTTCTGCAGAGACACATTGGTTGTTGGATTATGTCAGTAGGCTCTTACGGTTTTGCCGACGATGGTTGGCTTTCAAGGGGTTTTGATGGAATCGTCGATGGTTCGATATCCTCGGGTTTAGTCACCCTGGGCTCTTCCGCCATGAAGCCTGGCGCTGACTGCTCAGTTGGTTGACCATGGTTGGCTGCCCCGAGCGCATTGTCAGGCTCGAAATAGTCTCTCGGTGTAAAGGGTGTTTTCACATTGCTGAGGTCAATTTCGGGATCCTTCTCTGCCAGCGCCCTGGCATCTTCCCATAAATACCATCGCTCAGTCAGTGTGTGCTTTATTGATTTCATCGTCTTGCGGACCTGTTGGAGGCGGGTCAGTACGCAATGCACGCGTTGTTCCAACATCACGGTGGAAGGCTCACCTCTTTCAGCCTGTCCTCTACCTCCTCTTTACCATCAGTAAACTCAAGCCGACTCCACTCCGTGCTTGCTGTGGCAAGGCGGTTCTGCTCCTTGACACACGCCCACCACAGCTTGTGCAGATCCTCCCAGCTCTTATGCCGTAATTCCTCAACTGTCCACGCGCGTCCATGCTCTGCGAACTCTTGGGGCGTTAAAAGCAGCTTGTCCTTGGCGTAAAAGAAATCCCACAGGCCATGGTTCGGGTCAACCTCGATCTTCGGCTTGTAATTGGCAGGCTTCGGGATCTCCGACTTGTCGACATTCATCCGAAAACGTGTCCCCGATCTGTATATGCTACTGAGACCACGGAAGCGGTTGTTATCGCGACGTGGTCTTCGGTTGTTGCATTCAGGTGTCGACGAAAATGCGCATCTCTGCGACGAGGAATTCGGCAGAGCAGCTGCCGTTAATGGGGCGTTGACAGTAGGAAAGGCTCTGGTCGCATTGACAATCCGGCTAATCGAGGGCATCGAGGGCCGGATAGAGGCGGGCGTTGCCATGTTGTATTGTTTTCTGCCGTGATTCTATACAACAGATGCAACACCATATAACGGGGATCGCGAGCTTCGCAGCTGCCTCACCACCAATTAAAATTTTGGGTTATTCCGGTCAAGGAAAATCCGGGCCACATTGTCAATGGGCTTGCTGCTGTCGACTCCACTTGTGGCTGGGCTAAATGCATGTTCCACCTAACCGACTAGAAGCTATTTTTCTTGTCTTATTGCATTAACCGATTCTTTCGACCCATACTCAAGGTTGTACAGATACGGGTAGGTTCTGACAGTCGTACAAAATAATCGTGGTATGGAAAAGAAGAGAGAAAAAAAGTAGATGGATTTAATACTAGCAGTCATATCACATGCCGGAGGTATCTATGCCAGATATCATGAGCACTGTAAAACGTTTGTTGTTGTGCAACTGTCAGAGGACTCCGGGGGACCTAAGGTAATAACAACGGGCTTCGTTGGGCTATATCCACGCTTGTCTTTGTTCTGAAACACTACCTAGGTAAGCTGTTTATCAACAATCAGGACCACGAATATGGGGGGTATGACGTGGCAATTATTTTTGCACGAGGATCGGCAAAGACCTGCGTATCTGAGCTGAGGTTATACACAGTAAGGCTCTTTTGTTGCGGCTTCGTGACATCGTCATGATTGCCGTGAGTCAGGAAACCTTCAAGGCTACGAGAGATATGTCCTCAGCCTTAGGGGTACATGTTATGCAATACTACAGCGTGGAGGAGAGTTTTATGATTATACCCTAGCAATGTATAAGCATAGGTGGTCAGATGAAAGGAAGTCTTTATCTGTTCAGCTCCAAGTGGGATGTGCGAAATATGACCTATACATGTCACGAGGATACGAGGCAGTTATATGGTAATTATATAGTTATAGCATATCCTCAACAGGAAAGTCCAGAGGCCCTCGCGCAACAACAAGCATCGTATAATGAGCATATAGAATCCTGTGGCAAAAAGTAATATGCCAGAGCGGACCAGAAAACCCAGAGCCGGTCCATGGCGCCACAAGCACTGACAAGCCACATACAAACGAAGGCTCGAAGAATTCAAACATCCTAATATCAACAATAACAGTGGCTCGGAATACTGCCAAATATCATAACAAACGCGCAAGATTCTTTTTCTCCGGATCATCACCAAGGGTATAGCAAAAGCGAGATCAGGGCTTGGGGGTGGCCTCTGGTTGCGGTAATAATCTGTCATAACTGCCAAGGTCATTGTAGGTCAAACCGGGTCATTTCCGGGTGGCAAGCTTAACTCTATGTAAATCGGAACGCCGTGTCTAACCTTCGGCGTCTACCAGTATAGGTCAAATAAGCGAGAACTAAATGGCCTCAGTTTCAATACAATAGACAGGTTGGATACGAGATGTAACCCGAATTTCGCATACGGAACAGTGTACAAGTGCTCTGCGCGTGTGACACAATTAGGCTAGAGTTCCTAACATCTGGAGTTCGCCAATACTTAAATAAGCCATGACTGAATGGCCCCCAGTTTCAATACAATTGAGACGGCGCAAATATGGAAAGTATGACACCAACTTACGCATACGATATAGTGTGCAACGTGTCCAGCGCGAGTGACAAAAGATGTGTAAATCAGTGGCTCTTTGTTACCCAACCAAAGGCCTTGAGGATCCGCGGCAGGCGAGATTTGCTACATTATCCAGATATTCATTTAGTAGAAAGTTATAACAGACACGAGTTTCTACTCAATCTAGGTGAAACTCGTCGGGTTATCAGACATAACTTCTCTGGCTTGGTCTCTCGATATCTGTTTCTTTATTTACGAATAGACTCGAGACTGTGGTCTGTACCTCTTCGCGCCAGTGTTATGGACAGAATGGCAGGTAGATTTGTAGAGTCGAAGCGGTTTCTACGTCGATACGTCGCGATCCTTTCACCAAGACGGTTCTTTGACAATGAATCTCGGACGAAAATCTTGTCTATGACAAGAGCTGGACCTACTGCCTCGGGAAAGGATATGTCGCCTATTTCCTGGCTGAATTCTGTCCTCCATCCAAGAGCTATAGTTTATGGATTTGGAATAGGTAGCCTGATGAGCCTATTGGAGTGTGGTATGGAACGATGTTGTGCAGTAATACGGCTCGTAGCATTCATCTTTGGAAGAATCGATTTCGTAGGAGTCCGTCGCATTGTCTAGACATGAAACGATAGAGTCGGTTTATTCACGACGTGACCCAGTATCATGACGAGTAGCAATATTCGCGAGCTCTTCTTGTGGTCTATTATGTTTCGGTGGATCTTCGGTCACGAAGACCGTTCTGATAGAACTGCCGCCTCTCCAGCTCTTCATCGAGAGGACTATTTTTCGAGCTTTTAGGGTCTCTTTAACGATAACTATTCGGATTTGCGGGCATGGAAGCATGTAGAGAACGGCATTGTTGTGGGTGAACGATAGCGAGTCTAGCCTGGCTGCAAAGGTAATCAATACGCTCCAGAGATTCCAGCCAGCAGCAAGATCGGATAGTTCCTATTATAAGCCTTCTCACTCCAGTGGACCCAACGGATATAGATCACTAGCGGGAATCGAGATGGAGCTCTTCTCCAGGCTCTAATAAACCCATTTAGAGGGTTTGAAGTCTGTAGTCAGTTCATATGGGGGCACTACGTAGACAAGGCTAGTTCTTTCCATTGTAATTTTTATTTAATAGACTTTAGTTCGAATAGATTATCAGGATTGCAACGGCCATTCATAGGTGTTCGCTTTCGCCATTTGACGAGAGACATCAAGTTTGCCGAATTTCGGGACGAGACCAACTCAACTGAGGACTGTACAGATACATCTCTGTACGACCACGGTAAGAAACAGCAATTTGTTATCGTATTGACACGCGCGTAGCACACTAGTGTAACAACTAGCGGTTATAGACTAAAGAGGCAGGTGAGTGAGTACTTTGCACGCGTGTGTGTACGAACAATATATTCTGTAGGCCAGGTGACTTTGCAGATCAGGTTGGGTCGGCAGGGTTGTGGAACTGCCATCGTTCTATCTAAAGTAGGTAAGTGAGTAGGTATTCACTAAGCAAGACTTCCGGTTTTAAAGAAACAGAAGGATAGACGAGCCTGCCATTAATCCTGTGCCTCCGAATTCCTCCGGGCCCAAGCCTCTTACCATTCTTCTAGTGCCTGAAACCAACATTAGCGCTGGCCACCACCTGCGATATACGTGTATTTGTAGGCATGTAGGTATTGTTACCTAAAGCTTTACTGGAAGATCTTTGGAGATAAACTATGCGAGCCAATGACGGGCTACACAGCGCTTCTCGGGGGGACCTTCTCCTCCTCCTAGCCACCAGAAATGGCAGTTTTAATAGAGTGAGACCGGGAAAGGTCAGGAAAACTCGGCCATGGAATTTTCCCTCGTAACTTTGTGACGATGACATAATAGCGTTCAGTAGTCACAGTCGATGTTGAAGCATGAGAGCCAAGTGAGTTGATACGGTGTGACAGGAAACCTGCATAATTCCAAGTTTCTCTAGCATGCCATATTTGACCCAAGCAGACCAGAATAGAATGCTGCATGCTGCTACACTATCTTATGTGAGTTGGTCTTGACTGGCGGTGTTTATTTAGTATGCGGCGCAATGGAAGCATTTCTGTTCGTATAGTCTGTTAATGTAGGTTACATATCTTACGGATAATAGATGCAGTCAAGCCTTTCTTTCATGGCTGTTAGAACAGGCGCTGGACAGCTGGCTAGCGCCTCTAGCAAAGTCATAATCCCCTGTAGAGAAGAAAGACTGGCTGTCCAATCGGCCTTCTAGTTTGAATTTGAATTTTCTTCCAACCTCCTCAAAGTGTTGCAAGTAGTTCTCTAGCGGTCATAAGCATTACGAAAGGTCGTCGGCACTTACCGTCGGCATATGTCAAGATCGATATTGGATGCTCTAGCTAACTAGCTAAAGCCAATGGACACTCTACAAATCATTCATTAGTTTATGCGAGGGCTATGACGCTTTACCAAATTGAAGAAACATGCGGCCATTCTGCTTCATTAGTGTGAACGTGGCGCACTGTTTTCAGAATGGCCCGAGAATCAAATTGGTACGGCCTGGTACTACATCTCGTTTGTAGTGTTGACAGTCGAGGCATATGTCAGACTGAGTGGTTCGAGTTTCATAGATAAGTTGAAACACTACTGGGGATGATAATGACGACGACAAGTTTGCACCCAGGAATTCTACCGTCTTACGGAATATAAAGATAGAAAATGTGATGAATGAATGAATAATTTGAACTCGTATAAATCTGGCGGCCAAGAAGCTCTACAACGGTGGTCTACTGGTCGGAGTGTGCACTCCCGCCGAATGTCCCGTGGTGTAGAACGTAGTCCAGAATGGAAAGTGTTTATCAGAGTTTCGTATGGTGATGTTTACAGTAATTTACTTGATTTACCTGGCGCCCGTAAAAGAAGACTACGAGTCATGTGAAGGTGTAGTAGTTTGATCATGTTTTTAACAGTGCAAGCAAGGACCATGACTCGAGTTGGCTGGCAACGAAGACAGCAGGGATAGGCGATTAAGCAAGGCGGCCACGCAATGACAAGCCAACGTGCTCCTTCATGGTCATAGGATGTAAGTATGCACGTTTATGCTACTTTAAGTCACCCGGCAAACCCGCAGGTGTTTTTGTTACTTAGCTCCCGTTTCACCAGGAAATCCTATTGACTACCCCTTAGTCCGGCCTTTCGCGAAGGACACACAGCAGAGATGAAAGAGATAACGATATCGATAGATTCGATTATCCATACACCATACTTGGTGTAGTTTGCCTACCCGATAGTGTAATGGAGTGGAATAGTTCCAATTGTGAGAGTGGCTGAAATATGACCCGCAGTGCACAATATATCAGTATCAGGCTGATAGACGCTAACGACGATATTTCATATATGTAATCTTCACAACGAGAGCCAAAGTACGAGGCTTTATACGTTGACCATCTGCTACATCTCCTGTAATCGCTGCAATATCTAGTCGACAAGAAGGGACGCTGGCACCACGTTGAACGGCCGAAGACTTACATCATTGGATACCTTGATAACATCACCCAGCACGTATCTGCACTTCGTCATGGTGTGCATGTCCGTACTGGAGCAATGCGCCAGTCTCGGCTTGCCGAAATCGGAAAGCCTCTCTTCTCCACTGAACTGGCTGTATTGTACTATCTATCAGCTACAGACCCCGGACGTCGTAACCGGAGTTGCCATGTCTGTCTACTGTGGTATGTGTTCGGTACGTTTGCCCAGCATTTACGCATATTGAACCAGGCACGCAGGTGTACAATATGAAGTACGTTGTGATCGACGGAGAGCTAGTGACTTGGAAATGGTATCAAAGTTCTCCTAAAGTTGATCGTTGTTGGCCGCGCTCGCTTGCGAGGTGTCCCTTTAAGTCGGCAAGACTTGTGAGTAGCATCCACTATAGCTCGTCATATAATCGTCGTTGGATTATAGATACATGAACATGTATTTAGCCACAAATGCGTGTAGAGGGAACGAGGATTATTATTCACTGGCATCCGGAAATAAACCGGAATCGTTCTCCAACTTGGACGGCGATATCGATCAAGTGCCAAGACCCATGATCCGTGGCCCCGAGCTGATTTCTCAGAGGAACATACATAGCAGATAGGTGTCGACTCCTAGGTTCTGTCTTGGGCTTCTGGTGTTGGGTGACTAACTCAGGACTAATTCGCGTCGGATGGCAGTAATTGAGCGAGAGCAAGGCATGTGACCATGTCATGGCACGATTTGGCGACAACGATGATCTGCTTGATGAGGTGGCTTTGGCCTTTGATAGGGCAGGTTGAGAGAGCAATCTCGGTGCAAGTTCGGCCACGACAAATCCCGGATGATGCAAGAATCTTTTACGCAGGTCTACATTTTACCTGACCGCCACACCTGCATTTGCTGCCGAAGATCGCTAACCCCAAAGAAGCAGTAGTTGCTGTGCGCTAGCCACCTCACAGTCAACAGATCCGGAATGGAGGGAGGGCTTACGGTACGTTGTGGCCGAACAGATGCATGATGCACCCAAGGTATATATACTTTGACTTCTCCCATGTACAGTCCCACGTGAGACGGAGTATATTGTCCAGACATTCCCTGCCAACATGGGGTCTTCTCTATGTTACGATATCGCTGGTACCATCAACAGAGATATGTAGGTATTTACCAGAACAATGCCTTTGTGGTACTGCTCGGTGCTGTTCGATAACTACAACTGTGTCAACTGCGTGAAAAAGGGCTCGAGGTAAGTGAAAGATGTAGGTAGCCAGTCTCGCCAGCACAGAAAAATAAAGGGTCCATGCGATCTCAGCTTGCTTAGTGGGTACGGTGTATACATTGCACGTACCGAGTATATACTCAGTATTAATGAATGCAACCACGGCTTATTAATTGCAAAGTTCGGCTGTTCCCCTCCCTGATGGTGAGTGACGCTTTCTCAGCGAAATACATCGTACATGTGAACATGCTGACCGTCTACGCATAACGTTACCTACCTAGGACTTACTGTAGTAGTGGTAGTCCTCGGCCATGCCCTGCACCATCGTATAATGGGCATCTATTACTTAATGGCTTGCTGTCAGGAGGCCGCACGTACCCTACATACGCATGAAGGCTTACATGCGTGTAGAATTCTGGTTAAACCTCTCGTGGCATGTGGGTATCCATTGGCCACTACACCACCTAAGCATACATGCACTACGTTCTAGTAGAAGTAGGCAGGGACCTCGACCTGTCTGCATGAGCCAATAAGGAGGCCAAAGAGGCGACATACCATACCTAACACTGCTTTGCACCGCTCCCGGCAGGCGGCTAGTAGTGCACCTAGCCGGTTAGCGAGGTGCCTGCGCAGGAGATAGCCAGGATCGCTGACATGGTACACGAGAGTACAATACGTGCGAGGCAGCGCAAGTCATTATCCGGTGCGATGTACTTGTGGAGCGTCTCGTATACATACGTGGGTTTTGGCAGATATACTACGTATTCTAGGGCGTGTTAGCTTCCTACCTATCTTCTCATCTCTTGCGAGTGAAGCTGTAGTATTTTGCAAAATTCGAGGTGCTTTTCTCTTTCTCTCTATACCAGTGAGTACGTAGCAACAACAAGACGACATGTTGATCGGCATGTGGGCTGCATGTCCTTGTGATGGCTGGAAGAAACGTAACACTTCCTGCTGGTGTCGTGTCGGGCGTCTCTCGGTAGGTCTTGTCTCGTCTTCGCCGATTGCTGCCCGGCTTTGCAACCTGGGTTAGGTTTTATGTTGATGGCATTATGGCGCATAAGTGCAGCATCGATTTAGCGCGAGTCACTCGGATTGACGTCCCGTTTGAAGTCGCAGGTCGATGCTCTCCCGGGTTCCGTCACACCCATCTCGTGCAGTCGTGGGTGAGGGTGCGCTAATAGAGCCATGTACGATGTGGATATCGACGTCTTGCAATAAAGCTTTGGCGACGTCCAAAGGTTTTCAGCCTCATCGCGGCTCCATCGTAAAAGGTTGGTGATGGACCATGCAAAATGAGGGTCTTCATGTTACACAGAATGGGGCCTCAAGCAAGCCTCTCTGCCATTTTTGGCCGTTTTTGTCCACCTTTGCCCGATGGATGCGATGCCGACATGATTCGGTCGATGCGCACCTTGCACGCCCACCTTTTCCCTCACAAGCCCACCTTTGCCCGCTTGGAGGCTGAAAGTGCCGCCCGCCGTGTCCACCCACAGTCGCACAAATCCCACAACGGTAGGTAGTGTGCAAGTTGCAGCTGATGATTCCGTAATTCTATAGAGCCCTACGCATACACACATAGTAGCCAGGCCTGAGCCCTACACTACGTCATGTAGCGTTCCCCGTCCGAATTGAGGCCGGAGCGGAGGGACGCGATGGATCGCCAGTACTCGCTCCTTTCTTTGGTTTACCACAACGGGAGGTTCTACACCACTCGCGCTACTTGCGCTACTTGCGCTAATACCGCTCTTTACCGAGGCAGGTAGCCACTGAAGGTACAGGGACGCAGACATCTACCACCAAGTACAAAGGTAACCGGAGGTAGTACAACGTATGTAGTACAGTACATCAGTTGAGCTGGAAAAGGGTATCTTACCTTTTTAAGCAGTAGTTCCTTATAAAGATAATGCACGCTAACCTTCCTTCCGCTCGCCCAATAAGCCGAAAACAACTCTGATACACTGCAGTGGCCGGCCACGGCTCTCATCCATGCCTTACGTTGCAAATACTAAGTAAAGGTTTCGTAACCACTGGCCTGATGAATGTCAGAGAAGGATAGACTCGCAGAGCTCGAAATTTGGCAACCCATTGGAATAGACCAAGTGAGAACCTGGTGTGCTCGGCAATCTCCACCAAAATCTCCCATGAATTCTCTCCAACACGCATCCTTATTAACGTACCTGTCATGGTTTTCCAGTACTGTACATCTACACGTACACGATACTGGAATCCTCACGCTCGCGATCTAAAATATCCGAAACTATTTCCCTCTTTGGGGTTTATTGCCGTGATTTACATTTTAACCTCCTGTCTACAGTACAGTAAGATGAAGCGCTAGCCTGTTCTGGCACTTATCAATGGATCGTTCACACTAATATCTGTACGGTAGCAAGCACGAGATGTAACAGATTCGCCGATTAATCTATTCTAGGCAAGTAAAACTTGATAGAATCTGTGTGACACATAGCTTACCTTTAGTATCAAGGGACATAGATAACAGTCAGTAATCATACTTAGTCCATATTTGAAACCATTGTCGAAAAATATAAATCTCCATTCTACCCGGGGTCGTACTAGCCTTATTATATAAAGACGTTCTTAGACGTCATGTTCGAAGTGAGGCACAGGTCTCACCTCTCACCGTCTACGGGTGGAAATAGACAGAAGGAAAGTGTGTAATACAGCCGTCAACATAACAACCGAAGTAGCCATAGAAATTTCTTGCTTCAATGCAATTCTTTTCTCACCAGGCACTTGGCACTCGCGCTGGAAGGGTAAGTGATCGCTCGACTACCTCGTCAATTCGCGTAATTAGCGAAAGCAGGAAACCCGCCGATGGTCCGAAGAGGCGAGCCCCATCACGCGTCCCGCGAATGGTGTGCGAGTGTGTATATGTAGCGTGCACGTAGGAGCATCACGATAGACGATACGAAAGCTGAAGGGTGAGTGGCCGATTGGCATCGAGACTTTGATAACAACTGCCTATAGTCTACGCGAACCTGATAATTATATATCGAATACCGGACTCTACCTCTCAGTCAACACGAATTATTGCCCGTTTCTTTTAACCTTACGGTTCATCCGTCTGGTCATACCTCTTGCAACAAAATGCTATTTAGAGCTGCACTATGCAGTGGATGTCGAGCATGATGAAGGCTGTTCAATAGGTGTGTGCATTGCATACTAATCCAATATAAGGGGCTGTGCGGGTTGGAAACACGAGCAAGTAGTATGACCATGGTTGCAATGCAGAACAGAAACTACCTTAGAGCTCAATATAGCCAGCAAGCTCACTTCAAGTCTAGGCCATCAAGGAAGGCTGTAAGCAAACGTTGACGGCGAAGTAATTTAATTTTTACATAGATCTGCTTTAACAAGGTAACTGACCAAGACATGGTTGGTATCATTACACCCAAATTAGAACAGAAAGACAAGAGACAAAAGTTGATGCTAAAGAAATGGAACGTGACTCATGCAGGCAACCAAAGATAGGTTGTATTGAGATCAATTTATCAAGATAGGGGAAACGTAAACAACCAACTACCCGTCTGAAGATCTACAGGTAACCCATCATATATCGCTGTAGTCTAAAGAACATGCCAATATAGCCAACGCAGAGGAAGCAAGCACACAGACATATGCATGCAAAGAGATGGGCCAGCTATCTATACGCCAAGTTCAATTAATAATTAATGACACTCATACTGGGAATATCTGTATTCTCGAGTAAACATAATAGTGAGGCTTAAGAGATATAAATTCGACAGAAAAAAAAATACCACTTCCTAGTATCTATAGTATCCACCTACCCATTCGTCACATGTGCCGTGATTCCGTGATAGGCAAGACAACTATCACCGCAACCACTTAGCTATAAGCGACTCTACAGGCCTGCAGGGGAGTTAAACCGATTTGCCGTAATGAATGTTCATGTACCTATGTATACCTGGAACGGAGTCCGGTACCGAGCAAATAGTAACCCGTGGTGCCGTTAACCGCCTACTCAGCGACAAGCACGATCACACCGCAGCTTTATACTACACTAATAACAAATATAATAAATTCTTAGTGTCAGTAACGCAAGCTATATTCAAGAGGATAGGTATAAGCCGTTACTGCTGGTCGTTAGGGATCTTAATAGAAACAACCATGCGTACCTACATACGTACTGTATTTGTTATCAGCTGCCCTTGTATCGCGATATAGTTGTTTTACTGTACACACTGGGTATGCGGTCTTGTCCAAGTATTTGCTGCTAAAGAAACGCAGATAATACAGGGGTACAGCGCAAGAAATGGGGGCAAAATGCCTTGAATCAGTACATTGTTGGATGGTTGAAGAAATACCTACCGCAAGGCATTCTCTTCTCATACTCTCATGTACTGTACATACACCTGGCCTGAGAGGGCGTTATTATCCAGTAAATTACTCAAAACTAACGGTTTCCCCAAGCAGAAACCCTGCTCACTGGCATAAAACGCGAGACACGTCCATGTATATGTATGCATTTTTCAGTGCCGATTAGATTGCCCTGAATGCCCATCGTTGTGTGCTGTAGATGCCTGTACCCTTCTTATGTTATACCGCTGCGCCTTGGGCAGCAGGTACCGGTACCTGGGCGGTCTTGCGGGAGCGTAGAGTAGCAATACCCTGACTCTCCCGCCAGTCAAGAACCAAGGTCTCCCGACTCGCGCCTCGCTTCGTGTCTATCAATTGGACCTAGGTACTGTACAGTAGGTAGTGTACATGTTGTAGGTATAGATGATTTGTACATTGTGTACACCATCTGCCTACTGCCTACAGTAGGTACAAGCAGGTGATTGACCTCCTACTAATCGTGGGTTGTCCTCCCACTTCCCTCATATCTTGCCTGCCTCCGTCTCTCTTTTTTTTTCTTTTTTTCTTTTCTCCCATTCCTCCTCTCTCCTCCCATTTCCCATTGTTCGCCCATTACCTCCTCGTGTCCCTGCTCACCGCTGCAACGGCAATTGGCGCGAGTTCTCTGCTAAGACGCGTTGTTGTTGGTCATCCCATCTCCGTTCGCAACATCCTGGTTGTCGCTGGAGACGTTGGAAACGCTTGCCAACAAATTGTCCCCACGTGTGCAGCCTTTTCTGAGGGGCGCGAGCAAGAAATTTGTGGTACAGCACCGTTTGTGGGTGTGGATTCCTGGACCTGAAGGTATGTTTTTGTTGTTGATTCCATATTTTGCCCCATTCGTCCTTCTGCCACTGCCGGGCGGATTATTTTATTTTTATTTTTATCTCGATCTCTTATCCGCTCTGCTTTTTATGGACTGCCCCTATCCCCTCTTTCGGCTGTCGCAATGAGTTTTATCTCCGAAGTGGCGCCCCGACAAACGCTTTCCCATTCATTCCATTCCCCTGCCCTGCCGTTTTCGACTACTGCGAACCTCGTCCGCCCACTCCTAGGTTAGAGCCTAAGCAATCAGCCCAGTCGACCTACTCTTCACCTGTCAACACTCCATCAGCCAGTGGCTGCGCTTCTTATCCCTCATGGTACTAGTGCCACACAAGCATTCAACGACTGTTAAACAGCTGCGAGACAGCTGGGCATCTATCAACTTTGATTCAGACTGCGTTTTAAGTTTGTTACGGTGCTGCACTCCGTACTGGTATCTGATATACACATGGGCGGTACGCCCCGTGGAGCAGCTGAGCACATATTGCAGGCAGAGCAGTTTTTGGGCGAAGTATATGTACATCCGCCTTGTAGATGTACATGTTAATATAGCTTGTACCTCGGTACTTGGTCGCTGAGCCAAGCGTCTCCACAGAAAAATCGCGTTCATTGCCAAAGCTTTCCTCCCTTCACCTAAAAGCTCCTTGCTCCCTCAACCTCCCACTTTTCTTTCCTCGCGAGCTCCACCCACACTCTATCTGCCTCCCTCTCTCGCTCTCACATCCTCGCACCACCAGCAACCAGCAGCTTGTAGAGTCCCTCTGTAAACACGACGGACTGTACACGCCGGATACTATTCCCACCACACCCACTTCTTCCTCCTCCACTGCACACGCTACCTGCACTACCTGCCAGCGGCTAGCAACCACACCCACTTTTGCTAGCCAGCCGAGCAGCCTTGACTTGCAGTTTGCATGCATCAATATCTCGACGAGGTACCGTCATCCGCCCCGTCTTCCATCGTCAGCATCCACTTCTTCGCCGCCGTTGGTCCCCTCTTGCCTGCTCGGCACCCGTATCCACTTTTACAAGTGGCCGCCCGCCTGTCCAGCTCTTGTTGTACCTGGACTGTGCATCACCTTTTCTGTTACATTTTCTGACCCAAGGACCCACAGGACGCACGTCGAGCGAGCAGCCAGCCAACACCAAAGAAGAAAAAAAAAACCAATAACAGAAAAAAATCTCTGCCTGTCTCGAGACTAATCAGACAGCAAGGGCAAAAATTACCCCTGCCTGCCTTGCGTCAGTTTAAATAAGAAGCCGGCTTGCCTCACCGCACACCTCGAGGAACGGGGCTCCTGCTTTCTCCACTTTACAAACACCAGACCCATTCAGTCCCGTCTTGTTCATTGGATCTCACGAAGCTACTTTTCCTCAACCAGCACTCCATTGTGGTCCCCCAAATCTACCCCAATTCAGAGTGCCCCCCTCATCGCCCTTGTTGCCAACTTTTTTTTTTTTTTCTGCTTTATTCTTTCTCCTTGAAACAGAAACTTTGTCGCCAGCATTGCTTCCAAGCCTCCACTTGCATCATCTAGCATCTGGAGACGGCGTTGCGCTACTACCGTTCGGTATCAGACGTGGAGGATATTAGGACTTCGGGCCGTCGATTCCCATTTTCTGGAACACGAAATCAACAAGTGAACCTTCAACGCGTCCCTTGTTGATCTACTGTGCCCCTCAGTGTACCCACACGACGCACGCGCCTTCACAGCTCGGTACGACGTGTGTCTATTCGAAGCCATCGCACGGAAATTCTGGAAATAGACACCGTTTGCAGTCAACCAGACATCCTCGGACTTGCTATCTTCTAGGGCAACCCTTGGTGTCATTGCCTGCAGCGCTCGTTGCTTACCTTTGAGGACATGGACAACACCCCTTCTGCCCAGCAGCAGTTTACGTCTAACCAGTTAGGCACCTCGGGCTCCTCATACCCTTCTCCGTCAGCCATAGCACCTCACCAGCTGCAGCAAGGTTCCTCCACTCAGCACACCTTGCCCCCCCTTCAGCATAATAATAATAGTATGCAATCTATCTACGGGAGCCACCCCCATACGCCTAGAACGCCAGGGACTCCCGGAACACCTCAACCACAGAACAACATGAGCAACTATCCGCCTCCCAACGCCGGTCCTGCCCGTGGTTCTTATTCCATGATGCCTAACCAGTATCAGAATCCTCCGCAAGGCTATCCGACGACCACGTCTATGATGCCCCAGGCGTCTGTTGCGGCATCGCACCCGCAGCCCATCGCACCAGCGCCGGCTGCAGCGCGCCCGCCAGTTCTCCGCCCTATGCCCGCTGGTGGAATTATGCCTACTTCAGGAATGTCTTCGCCATACGGAGGAAGCCCCATGATGAGCCACCAGCCATCCCTGCTCCAGGATACTGAGCAACCTACCCACGTGGTCGGATCCCAAGGACGACGCGGCATCTTGCCGAGTGCACCGGGTCGGCCCGCGGCCCCCACAGGTACAGGTGCCTCAAAAAATACTGTCATCCCTCAAAAAGATGCTGATGGAAAGTTTCCTTGCCCCCACTGTACGAAGACTTACCTCCATGCTAAGCATCTCAAGCGCCATCTATTGCGCCGTAAGTTTATGGTGTCCGTTCAGACTTGCAGGCATACTGACCGACCGAGCAGACACCGGCGACCGCCCATATATGTGCGTGTTATGCCGCGATACGTTTTCACGAAGTGATATCCTGAAGCGCCACTTCCAAAAATGCTCGATCCGTCGAGGTAACCCAACTGGGGCGAGTCATTTGTCTCATCCTCAAGCACACGTTAAAAAGCAGCAGCAGAATGCCCAGAAGGCGAACGAGGGCGACTTGAGTCACATGAACGGCATGGCCAGCATGCCAGGTGATCAAGTCGTTCATCCTTTCGGTATGGTCCAGATCCAAGATGGTATGGGAAACATGGCCAACGACCAGAATCAGCTCTCTAGATCAAGCAGCATGAGTCGAATGGACGATGCCGCCAACCGGGACCGCAGAAACATGCCAGGTGGTTACAGTGCTGAAGTGCCGAATTCAATGGCGTCCAACATCAACCCTCAGTTGGCTAACTTCAACATGCCACCCAATCAAAATGGCATGCCTATGTATGGAGCTTCTGGCTCAAGCCAACAGTCGGGCCTTGACTGGTCGCAGATGTTCCAACAGCCTGGTGCGCAACAAACACATACCTACAACACTACGTTCCCATCTCCTAATATTGGACAGAATCAGACCGCAATCAAAATCGAGCCTAACCTCACCCCCGAGAGATCCAATGGCACCCCCGGCGCTCCCCCGACCGATGGCCCCGACCGACCGTTCTTCGCGAACTGGGAACCGCAGATTTCTTTGCAGGATGGGTGCCAACAACTCAGTACTCAGATAATCAATTTCTTTTACCCATCTAGCAACTACATCTCCTCCGAGAACAATGCCATTCACGCCCTTTTCCACCCCGAAAATATTAGAAAATTTCTCGCGTCTTTTATTCATTTTCATATTCATTTTTCTTTTCTCCACATTCCTACTTTTCGCATCATGGAGGCTTACCCTGGCCTCACAACTGCCATGTGCTGTATCGGCGCATGTTACTCTGACCATATTGACCAAGGACTTGTACGCGAGGTCACAACGTTCCTCAGCATCGCTCTCGAACGAGACTGCAGTCTCGTTAGCTCGCAGGCACCATTCAAGATTGAAGATGGAAAAGATAAAACTGGTCTTGAGAAGTTACAAGCGTTGATTCTGACATCGTGTTTGCTAATCTGGAACGGAACGCCCATTCAAAGGGAGTCAGCTCGACGCTTATTCCCCGTGGTTGCTTCCATTACGCGGTCCTCTGATCTATTGCGCACTCAGAACAACTCGAGTCTCTATAGCTTCCTCCACCAGCCAGACCTTGATCTTCAAAAAACGAGTTCTCAATCTTTTGACTGGGAAGCATGGGTTGAGCAAGAGAAGCGTGTCCGACTAATGCACATGGTATATTTACTCGACGTTGCGCGGGGCTTGTACTTCAACCTCGATCCGCAATTCGACGCATTTGAAATCTGCATACCGCTGCCGGCCGATGATGCTGCATGGGACGCTCAGTCCGAAGATGAGTGTGCTGGAGCTCTCAGCCTTTTCGGTTCGGATGCTGTGAAGAAGGCAAACCCTGATGGTTCACAACGGAGCAAGCAACCTGAACTGAATCTAGTGCTGCAAGCAATGTTGGATGGATCGATTCAGATTCAGCCTGGAAGCACTAATCTTTGGGGCAAGTTCATCCTGATTCACGCTATTCTGGCTCAAATTCGACGAGTACATATAGATGGCAAATTAACTGAGCTTGGTGGCCCGACGACTCCACTCCGGCGAAACGACTGGGTTCTGGTGGGCGCATCTGACGCTGCTAATACAAGTAATAGCGGAAGAAATTCACCTATACCGGGGAGTCCTATGTCTGGTGAAATGTACCGCAGCTTTAGTGCGGCATTGGACAAGTGGAAATCCTACTGGGATATGGATATGGCTATTCAATTTCCGCCTTCAGTTTCCAACCCTCGACGCCACGGTTTCTCACGGGATGGTCCTCACTTCTTCTGGCTTGCCAAGATACTCCTCCGGACCCCGCGCTTGACGCTTGTTCAACTAGGTCCAGATCAGCGGTTGACGCAAGTCATGCAACTACTCAAATCAGCAACAGCATGGGTTGAGACTGATGGGGCTTCACGAGGCGAAGAATTTGGCTCGGTGGGCGAGATCAATCCCGATTATGCCGTCTCTAACCTCACCCTTGACATGACCCAATTCTTCAAGCCGTTGCCAGCTATTGTGGAGCCTTCAGCCGCATCCTGTGTCAAGATGGACATTTAACGGGGGCAGTAGTGGCAGATTTCAGTCAGCGCTTTTCTGAGCATTCGTGGCGTTCTTGTTTCGTACATTTCCGATCATCTAAAAGTTTCCCTTCGCCTGTATGGAATCAGCATGATGGGTGGTAGTTTGATTTGCATTTTCTGGTTCGGCTCGCACATCCTCCATTAGACTGGCTGAGGGGGGTTTTTTTTTTCCTCGCATTTAGACATGACGATTAGATAACGGGGTCTCGGCTTGTCCCCTCGGCGGTAGTCACGGTTTGACGTTACGACATGCCCAAACAGGACCGATGTCCCGATGGGATCCGGTTGTCTTTCGCGGAATACACATCTTTCATGAAAGTGGGCATTTGGCTTAGCGGCGGGGACTTGTGATCGGTTTGTAGCGAGGTGATGAACATTGTGTGCTCTTACAGCTCATCAGATATAGACTACGCACGTATGAATCCTTCAAACTCATGTTCCTCTAGAGTTGTTACCCGGGCAGCCTCAGCTTAAAGGTTGATGCAAGTGGGCTGTGTGTGTGTATGTTTCTGGACCGTATCCACCTTCATGTACAGACTAAACCCTAGGTTACGAAATACAATGAGAGTCTATCAACGCTTGTAGTCTATAATTGCTGATATCTCCATGAACGTTGCTGCTTGCCAGTTGGAGCTACGAGCCATTTAATCCTCGGTCACATTCTCGTACTCTCCTACCTCGCAATGAATCAATCAATTTGCAGAACCATGACTAGCTATTATTATTACTGCTGATAGTGTTGGTAGTGCCATCCTTCACCCGGTCGACGGTCGTGATCCTGGGCGCCAGCTCTCGTAGTTGGGCGTGGTCCTCTTCCGTGGGCTTAAAGTAGCGTTCCTCGGCCCGATCCGATAACTGCAGACCGATGACACCCCAGGCCAGCAGGCCTAGACCCACACCGATGCGAGTCTTTGGGGTGAGATTCCGGAAAGACCTATTTTATAGCGGGTTCTTAGCTCCCTGGATTGTACTTTATTCCCTAAGCCCTGGGGTTCTATGTGTATGGCAGGTACTGGGGAGGAGAGGAAAGGGGTGGTGTTGGTTGGGAAGCGAGAACCGGAGGACATGGGTGAGGAATGAAAAGGCGGCAATAACGTGAAAAGCAATGAAAGGAGCGGTTGCAACGGAGACACAAACAGACGGAGGTAAGTAGATAGACAGGTTGGGAGTGAGACATGTCAGCCATTTGTGATGGTGGTGGCGGCGGCGGCGGCGGCGGCAGGCAGAGCTAAGGAGAAAGACCAGGATGATTGAAACAAGAATTATACAAAAGCTGTTATACTGGTACAAATATACCCAAGTGTACACAAGGGTTTCGAATAACGGTGTAGAGGTAGGTGATACGTATAGTACGTAAATGACGATGATAATGATGATAGTGATGATGACGCCGACGACGGCGGTGGCGGGCGGTAAGGGGGGAATAGAAGGGAGAGAATATTATGTACGGATTGGGAAATCATATTCCGGGTCAAATAGAATGCGACGGGTTTGCTTGGGGTTGGATTGGCTGGGGGGTGGCTTACTGAAGCGGTGACATTATTATTGTTATTCTTCTTTTTGGCTTGGTAGATTATATGTGTGTGAGTGGCAGTGGTGAGATGTCAACCAACCAAGACAGCATAACACGGCTCGAAGCTGACACAGGAACAACGTCGTGTAGATGAAAAGTGATGTGTTACCTTCTCGCTTGTAACCATGGCAGGAGAAGGCGAAGACGAAAGAAAGGGTATGTGAAACCAGACGATGAGGAAAAGGTAAGGAATATTAGTGGTATTATGGGTTGATTTTCAGGCGGCTTTGGTATATGGTCCGAGTGAGCCCCTTTGTCGTATGGCTATAGGGGTATCAATGGTTGGCAGTATATGGTGTCGGTTAAGTCGGCCGCTGTAAGAGAACGATCGCAAGAAGTTTCTTCAGTCTAGCACGTGAGATGCGCGGGTGACACGGTATGACACGAGCAGCAAGACGCACGCACGGAGAACAGCGTGAGGAGAAGTACCAAAAATCAAGTCATCGGCTGATGATGATGATAATGTGTCGCCTCGTCTCTTGCCTTGGTTGAAATCAATCAATCAATCAGATCAATCAATTGCGAGCTGAGTTGCCATGTACTCGGTGGTAGTAGTATGGGATGGATGTTCCGAGACTGAGAACGCGATGTATCGGTACATTCGTAGCTTGCCAGGCGGGAAGATGGGACAGATAGGGCGGTGAGATGCTTGAGTATTGGTGATGGTGACACAGCGCCTGAATAGCAGACCTAATTCAGGCCTTTTTTTTTTCCCTCCCCTTCAATGACAGTTGGTCGAGTACTATAGAGTGTTGCTGACCCCACTTTACGTATAGTCTGACTAAGCATATTTCTTGGCGTTGTGTGAATTGATTTGGCAATCGACAACTTAGAAGTGCTGTAGCTTGTAATTCCCGGTGCGACGCCCTTCGGAATACAAGCACGGTATTTTGGAGGTCGTCTACTTAACTGAAACAGATATACCCCTCTACAGCAGTGCCTTTTACAAGTGGTCTTTTGGAATTCTCTTTTGAGGCGACAGGACAGGCTTCAGAAGAGAGCCAGAACTTCACTTCTCTGTCCTATACCTCGACTAAATAACAGACTTTTAGTTCCCTAGTGCGGACAATGGGACACGCCCTCGGCTTGGAGGAAGCTATAACAGACTGATTTCTGGGTTGAGGGGTTTTTCTTTCGTTCATGCTCTCAGCGGCAAACATGCTCGGCGTAGTCCCATGACATAACACACTTGTTTCGGGTTCCCAGCCCGTGATAAGCCCCATCTATGATACCTGGCCTCCTATACTTATTCAGTAGCGCCGTACTTAGCTCTATACTCCTCAATTTTCCGAAGAACATCTTGGTCTGAAATAACCCCTTTCATGCCAGCAGCGATGATGTCATCAAGCTTGATGATGGCTAGAATTGGGATGTTGTATTCTTTGCGCAGCTGGCCAATAGCACTCGTCTTGCCATCGCCGTCCGGTAGCGTCTCCTGACGGTCAAGCGCAACCACGATGCCAACAACGGTACCACCTTGGGCGCGGATCATATCAATGGCCTGGCGCTTGGCAGTTCCGGCAGAAACCACATCATCAATGATCAGCACGCGTTTCCCCTTGAGCGGGGAGCCGACGATGGTGCCGCCCTCGCCGTGATCTTTGGCCTCCTTGCGGTCGTAGCTGTAGGCCGTGGTGCGGTACTTAGCGAAATCTATGCGGCCGAGCGCGTAAAGGACGCTGGCGGCGAGCGGGATGCCCTTGTAGGCTGGCCCGAAGATGACGTCGAACTCGGGGGCCTCGGCGACAATGGTGTGCGCATAAGCATCTGAGATGGGTAGATGGAGCTCAAGGGTGAAGAAGTCGCCGGCATTGAAGAAGTATGGTGAGATACGCTTGGACTTCAGCTCATATGAGCCGAAACGCAGGGCGCCCCCCGAGACGGCCGCCTGAAGAAAGTCTTGCTTGTACTGGGGCAAGGCCATTGCTGCTGCCAGTACGATGTGGGTGCCGTGCTGGATTCCCGCGTCCTCCAGTACGTTGATAATTGGTTCGGAGATATCCGTGTTCTTTTCGAATTCTACCCAGATTTAGGATTCCTTTACAGGGACTATGATGTGTATCTGTGCGTGCCAGTTGTGTAAGTGAGTTACGTTCTACAGATTCTGGTGATACAAACGTGACGCATCTGCCCCCGCCTGAGTATGCATATTCGTCACCATTGTGATAATAGTGAGGGCAAAATAAATATGAAAGCCAGGGACGGTTATTTAACATACGAACCTCTTTGGACGATTGTGAATAAACATTGTCATGGTTGAACATGGGCCTAACCTTGGCACTACCTAAGGTGGGATCATCCAATTTTTTTTTTAAAGGTGGGGTAACCGGAGGCATTGGTGATGTTAAAAAAGAAGGGCGGAAGTAAGTAAGAAGGGGCATCTTTGTGACTTACCAACTGTTCCTTCGTCTCAGCTCTTCTAGGTTGGCTAGGAGCGTGCGGAAACCCTGGTAGAGTGAATGTGACAAAGCTGATTCCCTGATTGCACCTCTACAAGCACTAGATGTCAAGCGGGTTTGTGGTGTCGCATAGACACTGGCAGGTAGGTACCTACCTAGGTATCGCCTACCCAAGGTAGCACAATAGGTATCTTGAGGCGACGGCTATGATAAGATAACGACAAGACCCCGGGCGTTCAGTCGCACTAGACGATAAACCTCGATAAACCCCACTAGATGGTCCCACCCTCATTTTTTCCGGCTGCTATCTCGAGAACAACCAACAACCAACAACCTGGAACGTGCGACGACAACTTGCACCTCATTCTCGACCGACTGCATCCGATAAACGTCTCACGAGCCTGCCTTTTCCTGTCCTCCGACTTCGACTTCGTATAGTGCGATTCCCAGTGCGCTCGTCGCACTTTATCCGTCGGCACCATGAAGACAACATGGAAAGACATCCCCCCGGTCCCGACCAATACTGAGTTTTTGGATGCACGTTTCACTGCTCTCAGATTATATTGTCCGGCTCGCTGACCTCTTTCATCGCAGATCGTTCTTTCGCGCACAGTCAGTAGACATAAGATTCGTCTCGATTGGAAGGTCCATCAAATTGACACCCTGGTTTCAGCAACGTAAACTACCGACCCAAATTCGAAGTGGATTCAAAATATCTCGTATTAGGGCGTTTTGGTATGTAAACTGCGGCACCCCAAATTGGAGCTACCTATTTTCTCCAGAGCTAACTGTTGTCGCAGTATGTGAACCTTGAATCCAGAAACATGACCGCCTTGACCCGAAACCTGTACAACATAATGCAAGAAGGATCTGGACTAACCTGTGTGAAAAGACACTCGCAAAGTGAAATTTACGGCCGAGACGTTCGTCGAGAAGTTGCAAGCAATATTGGTTGGTGGTTCTTTGGCAGTTCACAATGGATCTCACCGCTGATACTTATTTGCAGGAAGGGTTCCCCAGGCTGGCAGATCTCCACCCGTTTCACAAGGATCTCATGAATGTGCGTACGCCGTGCATCATGTTGGGTTGGAGCTCTTAGCTGATCGTTCACAGACGCTTTATGACGCAGCGCATTTCCGCATCGCTCTGGGTCAGCTTGCTACAGCGAAGAGCCTTATAGAGAGCATCGCTCGCGATTACGGTACGTCAGTACTTTGAACACCAACCAACAACGCATGGAGTTGAGATACCGAACATGTGTATTCATGACTATCTCGAAAAGAGGGAGGCCTGCGTTCAGTCAAGACCATACAGAACGATAGCACCAACAACGCAATGCTGTGCTGTTCATGCCGAGCGGTTGGATGCGATTTTAAGCCTAGAACATTCACTAATAATGCTGATAGTTCGTCTGCTTAAATATGCGCAATCCCTATATCAATGGTGAGCAGACCCTGGGAGACTGACGGCCGCTTGGGATCTGAGCTGATGACAAAAAGCAAACAACTAAAGCGTGCCGCTCTTGGTCGCATGGCCACCCTGACACGACGTCTCAAAGACCCCCTGCTGTACCTAGAACAAGTCCGTCAGCATCTTGGACGTCTACCTTCCATAGATCCAACTGCACGGACACTGGTAAGCTTTCCTTGTACCAAAAAAATGACGTTTATGCGTGACGATCAATTCTAACGCTGCGCCAGTTGATCTGTGGTTTCCCGAAGTATGCTGCCCCTGAAACTATATTTTCCCACTTGAGCCGCGCATAGAGTGGTCTCCTACCAGTGCAACATGCGTGTCTCGAGCATGTAGAGCTTCTGAAATCCGGCCTCCAGCTGAAAGAGCAATCGCTGACTCCGCCAAACTATAGTACGGGAAAGAGCTCTTTCTTGAAATCTATTTCACGGGCTGATGTTGTATGTTGATAATCCTACGTGGCCAATAATAATCACGCAATGCTAATTTAACTACAGGAAGTGATGCCTTGTAAGTAGCGGATGTTGTTCCACAGAATTGCGTAGCTTTGTGACTTGTTTGCGGCACAGCGTTCTCTCGACTGTATAGGGTCTTTGGGGATTATCTTGGACGCAGAGTACTTACTTAAATTACAGATGCCTTTACCACCAAGAGTCTTTTGTAAGTTGTACTTATCCCGCAGGGCCGTACTCTGCTTGAAAACTTGGTCATATGCGGCAATATCTAACTTGACTAGTGTTGGTCACTTTGACTATCAGTACCTTCGATTGTAAGTCTTTCTATACCTTCAAGTTGGTAAATGCTAACTCTGCCTCAGTCAAGCGATAGATACCCCTGGTGTTCTCGACCACCCTCTCGAAGAGATGAACACTATTGAGATGCGTACGTATTAGCCTAATTTTAGGCTCATAAATGTGCATGAACTAACGCTATCACAGAGTCCATCACAGCTATAGCACATCTTCGTGCCGCAATCCTGTATTTTATGGATTTGTCTGAGCAGTGTGGTTACAGTGTGAAAGCACAGCTGCAGGTATAGTCTTGCCTCTATGTTCTGCTCAAGATTCGCCATCTCTAACTTGTGTTAGCTATTCCGGAGTCTCAAACCTTTATTCGCGAACAAATTGGCTTTCATTGTTATTAACAAGATTGATATCTTAAGACGTGATCAATTGGATTCGGCTACTGCCGCTGAGCTTGACGAGGTCATCTCGTCTGCTGGGGTCGAAGTCCTTGAGCTCTCCTGTATGTGACGTTGCTGGCCCTCACCACGTACCGCCTTTTGAAGCAAGGCTATGTACTCGGCTTTTGGCATTCCGCTATCGGCCATGTGATATCTATCGTGGGTCCATGTTGCTAACTATCGATAGGCAACACAACGGAGAATGTTCAAGAGGCCAAGAACCTCGTTGCTGATAGACTTTTAGCTCACCGTGTCAGTGAGAAGGTGAACGCTGGCACTAACGCTAGCGGCGTCATTGGTAGCCGATTGGCAGATGTGATGGCACGTATTCACGTGGCTCAGCCTACTGAGGTGCGGGAGAGTTTTATTCCGGAAGCCGCCTTGGCGAAGAAGAAGTATGACAAGAATGACCCCGACCGCCCAATGCTTGCTAGAGATATGGAGGAAGCAAACGGCGGAGCTGGCGTGTTCAACGTTGACCTGAAGGCCGACTATCTCTTGGCGAACCCTGAATGGAAATATGACAGGATTCCCGAGCTTTTGGATGGCAAGAATGTCTACGACTACGTTGATCCTGATATCGAGGCTAAATTGCAGGCTCTGGAGGAGGAAGAAGAGAAACTTGAGGCTGAAGGATATTATGACTCGGATGAGGAGATTGATGGCGTTGAGGCGGCTGAGATTCGAAGGAAAGCCGATCAGATTCGAACGAAGCAAGCACTCATTCGTAACGAGTCAAGGATGCGCAGAATCAAGAACCGGACCGCCTTACCGCGCAGTGCTATCAAGAAACCTCTCTCGCAGCTCGAGGACTCGCTCGATCAGCTGGGTGTGGACACTGAGGAATTACAACTCCGTGGCCGCTCACAGACAACGAGCCGTGGTCGTTCTACGACACGAAGCCGATTGGGTACCGAAGACTCAAACGCCATGGATATTGACCAAACACCAAGGGAGAGGCTGCGATCCAAGAGTCGGGCAAGAAGCCAGCCGGCGACCAACCGTCGCGATGATGGTGTTGTTGATGTGGATACGCGCACGAAGGCCGAGAGGCAGGCGAAGCTTGCTCAGAGGAAGATGAACCGCAATGCGCGACAAGGAGAGGCCGATCGGCATACAACTGCCTCACTGGCCAAGCACTTGGTATGTTGCACACTGTCATTACCTTCCCGGCTCAATGATGCTAATCTAGTTCCGCTATCCAGTTCTCGGGAAAACGATCCATCGGCAAGGCATCCCACCGTTAAGTGTGTGTGGATGCTGGCTACATTGATGGGGATCTGTTATTCCATGCCCTCTTTCTTTGTGAGGTGGAGTGACCCAACTATGATGCAGTATGCTTTCTCGCAAGCGTAGAGGAACCTATCTATCCTACAACAGGTGGAAGTAGAAACAGGGGTATCGATTCCATATCTCTTTACTTTATGGAATAGGGGCGAACGCTCTGTTTCAATCATGGGCTTTGTAAGACAGCAAACGAGTAGTCATGGTGACCGGATAAGTCATTTTGTCTTAGGGCATTGGTCAAGAAAAGGAGGAGCGGCCGAGTACGAATGGGGCACGAAAATGATATCAATCAACTACTGGCGTTCTGGACTGGGAATGCGGCATTATATCTCGATTTCTTTGTTCAAACCTTATAGAAAAAAGTAATGAGACAGTGCTTGTCTCTGCAAACATACCCATAGCATCATTTGTCACCTCGTGATCTAGCACCTATCGAAGAACTAAAGAGTCAAGTCGTCTCGTGTTGGGCGTGTCATGGTAGTCTGCACTCCGTACTCACTAGCACAACAGATTATGGCCCGCGGCACCAGGCACATGAAAAGGTGAATTATATGTTCAAGTAGGTATAAGCATCCAAGTTTCATTTGATTAAGCCGTCGGACTATGTGATTCAATGTCTAAATAACACGCATCAATCCGCCAGCCTATCTATTTATCTACCCAGTCGGTCCAGTAACCATCAATGAAATCACAAACCCAAAAAAACTGGCTGACAGGTCGTCTGGTTATGTATATGTTCACCATATGTTGCTCTTCCAGTTCCACTCCGTCCAAGTCTATATGAAAACACCGAGCCCGTAACAATCCTCTATAGCTAAAGAAAAGCCCGGCCGAAAACCATAAACGCAGGAAAATTATACTTGGTGTGCCCCCACCCCTCCCCCCATCTAGATTTCTAAGTCAACCCCCAACCAATAGAGACGCTTTGCCGTCTATCAGTGGTCACATCAAGAATATGACGAGCTAATCTATATAACATTTGTGATGTTTATTTTGTTTTCTCTGTTCTCCCGTTTTTTAATCTGAAGTTCAATGGCGTGTTTTTGGTCATTTACAGTGCAATAAAGACGCGTATATAGGTATGCAACCCGGGCTGGCGTATGCAGATAAGCCACTTGTGGTGTCTGCCGATCTGCTCAATGTAAGCCTTATTAAACAAAAAAAAAAAAAAACTTCTTTTTCCCTATTTCGAGATTGGAACAGCTAATGGAAAGCTTAGCATCAGGTTCTGGTTAAGTACAAGACTCGGTGCGAAACATATTAGCATTCATGGTCGGCAGGAGAGCGCTCATACTCGTTAAGGCCCTGTGAGCCTGGCTCGATAATAGAGCCACTTAAGTCAAGGACCTGGGAGAGAACAGTAATATTTGTTAACGACTCGCTCTGAGTACCTAGGTAGGCTAGCGAAAACAGTGCAATTGCGGCTTTTCTTACCAAATTATGCCAACCACCATTTCCTAGCCTGACCTCACTTGGTCCGTCGTGTACGAAGCCCCATCGCTTATAATAGTTGATGAGATACTGTCCCGATACCCGTAATTAGTACCAGCTCTAAGAAAAAGCGTGTTTGGGGGAAAGCGGGCAGCGGATGGGGAAAGGCAGAGGATTGAAAAAAAAAAAAACCGTAGCGATTGCCTTTTGGCTTACCTCTTGACAGATGAGAGCAACACGGTCGGCAACATCAGCGTGCTTGATTTGCTGTAGGTAGGACTTGAGGATGAGCTTGCCCATGCCGACGCCTTGTAGTTTTGGATGGACCGCTAGTGAGTGTATATAGATGGTTCTGCCGAATCGCTGGTGGCCCAGTTTGGACTCGTCATCGGTGTTGGCCGTATTTTCGCCCTGGGGATATGCCATGGAATCATCAGTGACGAGGTTGTCGTGAGAGCCTGTGGCGACAATGTGCGCCAGTAAGACGCTCACGGCAGCGTCGTCACGGCCCGTCTCGACGGCATGAGCCGTATGCAGCGTGTCGATTTCCCATCCCTGAGCCTTTGACGGCGCGACGGTGCAGAAGACCCCCATGCAAAGCTCAGGACAGGCCGTCAGTCGATATATAAACTAGGCCAAAAGATTAGAATGAGTCAGCTCGTTCGTCTCAGGCCATTGTGTAGTCAGTTGAGTATTAAATGCTGTTGTTCACTCCCCTCCTCCCCCTCCATCACTTTTCTTCTGCGAACATAGGAAATACCTCGGGCCCCCATGCACGTAGAACTGGCGCTGAAGGTGCACTATTGCCCAGGCTAGGTAGGTGGTTTGCCTAACATAGGGAATGCAACGCCAGTGAACCGGATACGGCCACATGCATAAGCGATTTGGGACAGCACATGGATAGTAACCATTCCACATCGGCGGCCAGAGAGCGCACAAGACTTAGGGATGAAGCTTAAAAGGCCAATTCTGAGTGAACGAATCGTAGGAGGCGGAAGAGGGGAAGAAGAGAAAAGGGAGACCAGGAATAGGAGAAGGTTAGCATG
>NPFG01000236.1:0-58754 GCA_002288965.1 Xylaria sp. MSU_SB201401 | reverse complement strand
AGGGAATGTAGTCCTTTCCGAACAAGTCATGAATCCTGAAATAGAAACGGCTCAGTTGGTCTATATAGGACTGTCACGCCGTGTAATGACCCTCTAGCCATCCATAAAGAAAATTTGAAGTAACAACATAACCAGCACCTAATATAAAAATAGACTGCATCTGATAGCCTTAGCCTTACAAGGGCAATGATAGCGGCGGGGACCCGACTCGGCACGGGGTGATGCAGACTCCGAATCGCCACGATGTCGTCGCTCTGATTGGTCCAATGCCCTCAGTCACTCCCAATTAAGAAAAACCCCTACCCACCCTACAAGGCCCTACGGCTCTCATCCACTCGCTTGGCCCGAATCAGGAACAAGCCATCACGACAGATCTTGCTTCGTCATCGCCCACCCCAGTCCTGCCCAGTGTTTGTTTGTCTGTCTCACCCCGTCCCCGGACTCGCATGTGTGAATGTCTCCGGTCCTTAGCCCCGTCCATATATAAAACCTGGTGATGGTGTCAGTGAGCCGCCTCGCCCTCCCTTCCGATCCGGCATGCTCAACATCCCCCCTACAAGAGTCTTCCAGCCCAGGAAGCTCGTCTCCAGCATTGCCCGGATAACACAACGACTTAAAGTCAACCACGCCTCCGACTCCTTGACCGTCGCCACCACCTCCGCCGCCGCCGCTTCACTCTCGGCTGCTACCGTCACCACCACCACCTCGACCGTTGCCTCGTCGTCCAGGTCGCATACCATGTCCGCTGAGGCATCAGCTTCCGCCCCCTATTCCACCCCATACGATCGATCGACGAGCGCCGAGAATACCACCCAACCCCGAGAACCAGGTGGTAGACCACCACCAAAACAGCCCGGCATGTCGTTCTTCCCTCTAGGCTATAAAGACGCTGTCCAGCAATGGGTAAGCGACTATTCCCTCTTCGCAAGCCCTCCTTCATCATCAAGTTCCCCATGCTGATAGTGACCAATTCCCGCAGTGGACGAGCGTCACGCCCACCGTCGCAGAGCGAACGTCAGATCATGCATCCCCTACCTCCGCGAAGCCATCGCCGCCGAGACGAGCCCTCTAGCCCGCATCCCATCCGCCGAAGACCCGGGTCAGACCGAGACGTCGACGCAGAACGACCCCTACGGTCCGCGCATGTGGAAATCGACCATGGTCCAGCTCTCGGGCAAGAACCGCGGCCTCAACGAGTTCTCCATCGAGCGCGTCGGCGAGCCTGTCGATAACGCCCTCGTCATGCTCCACGGCTACGGTGCCGGGCTGGGGTTCTACTACAAGAACTTCGAGCCCCTCAGCCGGTTGACGGGATGGAAGATCTATGCCCTGGACTGGCTGGGCATGGGAAACTCGAAGCGGCCGCCTTTCAAGATCACCGCCAAAGACCCCAAAGAGAAGACCCAAGAGGCCGAGAACTGGTTCATCGACTCGCTCGAGGAGTGGCGCAAGATCCGCAAGCTCGACAAGTTCACCGTCATCGGCCACTCGCTGGGCGGCTACCTCGCCGTCTCCTATGCGTTGAAATACCCCGGGCACATCAATAAGCTCATTCTCGCGTCCCCCGTGGGTATTCCCGAGGATCCATACGCGATGAATGCCGAGATGCCAGAGCCCTCGGACTCGACGTTCCAAGACGAATTCACAGTAGATCAACAAGCTACGACCACTCATCACGACAACAACAATAATAGCCCGGCAGGCACCAATAACCAGCCCATCGGCACAGAACCAAACGCGCCCAGGAAGCGGCCCTATCCGAGCTGGCTCGTATGGCTATGGGACGCCAACGTCTCGCCCTTCAGCATCGTGCGACTCGCCGGTCCTCTAGGTCCGCGATTCGTATCAGGCTGGACATCGCGACGCTTCAACCACTTACCAGACGGCGAAAAGCAGACGCTGCACGACTACGCCTACTCCCTCTTCCGACAAAAAGGGAGCGGGGAATACGTCCTCCCGTACGTGCTAGCCCCGGGCGCCCACGCCCGTTGGCCCGTAATCAACAAGATCCACGGCGTGGGTAGACGGACCATCGCCCCCGCGACGGCCACGACGCCAGCGGTCAAGGAAACCGGGTTCCCCATCGTCTTCATGTACGGCGAGAACGACTGGATGGACGTCGCGGGGGGTCTCGCGGCCGAGGAGAAGCTCAGAGAAGCGAAAGCGAGAATCCTCGCGCAAGCCAGCGAAGAGGAGAGGAAGAAGGAGAACGGCTCGTGCAAGGTGATCGTCGTGTCCAAGGCCGGACATCATCTCTATCTGGATAATCCGGATGAGTTTAATGAGTATATCAAGAAGGAATTAGAGGATACGAGGAGGTGGACCTTACGGCAAAAGACTGCTGCTGCTGCTGCGTCGTCGTCGTCGTCGTCGTCGTCGTCGTTATAGGGGTAGTAGGCATATGGCCTGCGCTTCACTTGATATATATGCATCGCGTTGGCGTTTCTTCCTTTTTTTTTTTTCTCTCTCATTCATTTCTTCCTCCCCGAGATCTGGGGTATTTAATCAATAGAGCATAGGCGTAGAAAGAGGTGGTGTTGCTTGCATCAGGACGGAGGAGGTGCAATAGAGATTACTTTGCCCGCCTTGTGTTAAATACATTAGGTACCTAGGTAGATAGTATAGATATCGCTCGTCCTAACACCTTGGGATAAACAGACCGGACCAGACCAGACCAGACGAGATCACGCTGGGGTCTCTTACTTACATATTACATATTACATATTACATCATACAACCTCATATATATATATATATATATACGTACGCTTTATATCCAGTTTTTGCTTCCATAGAAAAATAGATAGATAGTACTGCTGAAATAGTATTGTTATATATAGTATCTATTTTATATAAAGATGGAAAAGTAAAGGTGAACTTTTAGGCAAGCAAGTAAGTATATATATAGACAGTAGATATCAGAATTAGTATTGTGAATTCATTAGGTATTTCCGCTTTCATTTCACATTCACAGTACTTACTAGATTCCGTGCGTGCATTTCACTCGCGAGTAGTCCGGGGACTTACATACATACCTATCTATCTACCTACCTAGATAGGGCACTTTCATAGATATACAAGTAGATATCACATCCATTCATTCATCTATCACATATCTAACGAACCCCACGACAATGATCCGTAATAACACCAACTACAAGCAGCCACACGCAATAACTTATTCAATTCACACGTACTTATTTCTCGACCAAGTATATTTACGTATGGACGGACAACACGGATGAGCTACTATATCCCAGCCTTACACCCACATGAAGCCAGACGGGATATCATCGTCGAATTTCTAGTCCTTGCGAACTCAACTCCTTACTCTCCTCACCTAGGGGACTAGCCGCGGATCGGTTCCGCTTTCCCATTACCCCGTCATAGTAAGGCGAGAGGAACATCCTCGTCCGACGACTCTTCGCTCTCATCTCTCGCAGGCACAGTGTTGACCGGCTCCGCTTTCTTCTCACACAGAAAGGACGGAGGAACGCCATTATCCGACCAGGAGTCATCCCGAGCCAACTCTTCGCTCTCCTCGCTCCTCGGTCGAAAATGAACCGTTTTTGTCTTTTTGTCATACCGTCGTAACGTGAGAGGAATGTCATCGTCTGACCACTAGTCGCTTGCGGGCAGTTTGCCGACGTGCTTGGCCTTCTTACTATAACGCTGTGGCATGTGCCTAGGTTGTAGTTGCAAATATCCATCGGCCTTGGTATTGTGGGCTACTCCTACTAAAGGTGGATACCTTCGACCAATCTCCGTGACTTGAGACGGAAGATCATCGTCGGACCACTAGTCATCTTGGACCAACTCCTTGATCTCCTCGCTCGCAGGCGCAATGCCCACCGGCTCGGCCTTCTCGTCACGCCCGCCGGTGCGATCGAGTACACGCGCACCGTCTTGCATCCAAAAGTCAACCTCGTCGACGATATCTGCGACGATGTCCTCGACGATCTGCTCGTCGTAGCGGTCCGCGATGGCGCGCGGTTTCTCCAGCTTCTTCTGCTGCGGCGCTCCCACGTGCACCGTATCCTCATCCGTATCCATGACCATTTCCGTATCATCGCTTGATGGAGAGGCGTATCCGGGAGGCGGGTACCAGAAGTCGGGTCCGAAATTGGCCTCGACCGCACCGCCTCGGAACACGCTAATGGCAGGGTAGTATCCGAGCATACCGTCATCCTTGCCTTCTCGCGCACCGACTTGCGCTTGAGGTTTAGAGGCCGGCGGAAGGAAAGCTAGGAGGTCGGTGAATGGGGTTCCCATCAAGACTCCATTCTTGTATACCTTGATGTAGGACTTGGGTAATGTCCGGAGAGCGGGCACGGCATGGTTCGGGTTCGGCTCATCGTTTGACCGGTTCCCTGCTTGGCCGGACGATCCTACGGGTGATGGATTCATCAGGTCCTCGAGCTCTTTCGTCATGTGATAGTCTATCTTTTCAAAATAAATATGAGCCTTGAATCGGATGGGTATCCGATCGCGAATGATGTTGGTGGCCTCTAGAACGGGCTCTTCCTCTTCCTCCAGGTCGACCGCGGGGTTATACTGGCCCTGGACAATCTTTCTATGTAGATGTTCGGATGGTAGTCGAATCTCGAGCCCTATCACATCACCTTCTCTTATATCCTCGCCAGGTGGGAAGAAGTCTTTCGGTCGCGACAAGTGCACCTTCTGGCCAGCCACGTCCCTCAACCCATAACTATATGCGCCAAAGCCGACGGGGGCATCTAGCGACGCTTCTCGTCTGGCGAAACCTAGACGCACATGGCCGTGTGACTCGGGTTGATAAGCGGCATCTTTGCCACTGCTCGCGTTTTTGGAGGTAGCATCGGATTTCTTCAAGATTCCCCTAGTAATCTTGCATTCCCAAAACCACGTGCCCTCGCGCACGGCGACATTCGCCCGAGCCATCCGGAAACCCTTGTCTGTCGTTACATGGCGCCCTGATTTATCAAAGTACATGTGAGTGGAGGCATCCTCGAAGCTAATGTGAGGGCCGTAGGGCTCAGGCTCCGTCTGGCGATAGTAGAAGGAAGAGGGGAAGGCGGGGTCTGCGATGCAGTGCAGGTAATGATAGCCCTTCTTATTATATACACTAGGAATAAAAGTTAGCACGAAACACATTCATGTGTTCAGGCACCGACTGAGACTGGATGAAGTATGATAAGCATAGAGGGAGTAGCATGGCTTACTGTTCTGATGTCTCGAAGAACTGTATCCGAGAGCCATCGGGGGCGGAGACATGGTTTCGGAGAGTGAAGACGGGACCGCGGGCAGGATCGAAGTCGGCAGGTTTGGGAGGAGCCAACTTATAGCGCAAAGGAGAAGACTCGCTGGGTACGGGGTCCTTTGTCTTGGGGTCTGGGGTGGCCCTCGAGCTATCCGTACCAGTACCAGGACCTCCAGCACTGGCAGCGGCATTGGCGCCCACACCGAGCTTGGACTCGCGCTTCTTGAGCGTCTCCTTCTTGATCCTCGTGGGCTTGTCGCGAGCGCCCATGGTCACGGCGTCGTCGTGGGGCTGTGGGTTCGGATTCAAACTGGAACTCGAACTCGAGGCGGGGATGGGATTTGGGTTCAGCGGGGATGATATGGGCGGCGCATGGTCATCTTCGAGGGTCCTCTTTTGAGGCACGGAGGACATGGGCAGCATGGGGACAGGGATGGGGGTGACCTGCCGCTTAGGCGGATTGTCGTTGGTAGCCATGGTGATTTGGTTCTACGGCGCAACCAAGACCTCAAAGGGCTATGACTCGAGCAATGACCTGGCAACGGCCATATCGCGGTTCTACGGCAACCGCGTGAATTCGAATGGAAGTGAAGTAACGATGATTGCACCTATTGATTGAATGTTGAATTGGATGGTACCTGATGCCTCGGATACGAATAGCGATTGAATAATGGTGAATACTGAATATGAAGAAGCAATTGATTAAAAGTTGGTGATGATGGGGATGAATGCGACAGGAAGCTCTTAAGCTTTGGGGGGACCTGGATGAGAGCTGGATGAGAGCTGGATGGAACGCGCTGGGCCTCAGCAGCTTATCGCGTCCTTATCGCGCAAGCTTCTGACTTCAGGAACAGCCTTTAGTCGGAACCCCACCAGGCCTGGCAGCACCTGCGCGCACCTGGAGCTCCGAGAATATACTTTTGCTAGGTGCATTACTAGGTGCATCTGTCACAAGCAAAGAAGAAGCACGGTACATGCAGTATTGCTGTTGCCCGAGAGTTAATCTGTTTATATCAAAACAAGCAATACTCCTTCGAGTATTAACAGAAATACATAGAGAAAAAAAAGAAAAAAAACATCATAGACGCAACAGTCCGACGACTGGGAAGATGCAAAAAGCGACCAGCACGGGACTCGAACCCGCAACCCTAGACTGACCTCTACAGGTCCTCTCCTCTGTTTGAGAGGACGTTGAAGTAGGAGGTCTATACGCTACCATTGCGCCAACCGGTCGATCAGTGACAAATGCTATGACAAAGACGCGTTATGACCAGAAAGCTGTCACTTTCGTATCCGAATTGGGCTAGACATAATGGAGTACAGCATGTAAGTACCTAGACAAATCAACAATCAACTGTGAAGTTTCCTGAGCCTTTAAATTACCTATCTAGAAATTCCGTCAAAACTGTGAGAGGTGTGATGGCTTATCAATTAGATTATCCTGCTTAACCTGTCCCATCTGCCTAAGTATTTCCTTAAACGCGCATCTGGGTGTATGGGCTATACTTGGGGCTAAGTGTGCTGTAGGAATGTTCATGGATATGTAGTTAGGTAGGCTAAGGACTGAGAACATAATAAAAATGAATTGCGTCATTCGCCGCTCGTTATTTGCTACACTTTGAAACATGTCCATGTCTGTAAACATTTGTATGTCAATGGGTATTATACAAGTATGATGATAAGCTGTGTTCGTGACTGCTTCACCCAACTAGTTGCGTAGTTGGCTGTATCCGGAATACAGTGACTTGGCATTGCTGCTAAGAGTTTGTTTACTAGGTCACGCAATAAGATCATATTCTAGCCTTGATGACCATTGTATCAAATCTTCCTAGCCTCCAAGTTCCGCCGATACGTCTCAATGGAATAAGGGCTGGGTAGCCTCAGTTTCAATTCGAATCCTGCAGTTCAGATGTCTCGTAGATCATCGCATACGGACATTAGCTTACGAGGTGGAAGAACAGTGTTCGGTGTATTCAGCGCGTGTAACATCATACGATCCTATCAGCGATTACATGCCGCCACAAACGAATGAGCAATCAACCACGACGTCACACCACGAACAACGAGACGAATAGGTAGAACCAAAAAAAAGGTTACTGCTCGTTTTATTCACGATTTAAGTAAGCTCGCATAGCCGTAGGATTTATACTCGTGGAGAGTTCGTATACGAACGATCGCCGTAATGTGGGTGTTGTGCAAGGGACCGAACCGTCGAGAGCGCGCGCCTCCTCCGACTATTAATATCTCGTCTACAACACAACACTACGATGGGCTGACGTCAATACGTCGGTAGTCAGCACCTAGGCATGAAGAGCGGGACCTGAAGGAATACCAATCAAGCATTTTCCAACGCTCTATCTACCCGGTTTTGTTGGATGGACTAACTAGGCCGATTGCGGGAACTGTCAAGGGTGGGCGGCTCATTTTTTCCCTCTACTTAGCATGTTAAAGGATCCAGCCGCCCTCCGAGGCGGACGGATTTGGGAGATCGGCAGTTTTTCGTGAAACGGCCGGGAATAGTGAGAAGAAGATCCATTTGGAGATAGGAAGCTCGATTAAATGAATTAAATGCAAGGAGGGATCTTACACACCTACCCCGTCTAGGATGGGGATGGCGGTGAGTTGTCGCCTCTTATATAATTAGCCGCCGCTTCAATTGTTTCCTCGACGACACAAACTTGTCTCGCCTACTTTGAGTAACATAAATAAGAATCCCATACAAACAGTAAAAAGTGTCACTGTACTTGTGGGCTCGCCGTCAATACCAACAACACATATCCACACCAACAACTTAAAGCTCTACATCTCCTAACAAGATGTACACGCCAAAGCTCCTAGTCATTACCCTAGCGGCAGCCATCCTGCCCACGGCAGTCCTAGCCCAATGGCCATCATGCGACCCGAGCTGCAAATCGTGCGGGCTGTACTGCAACACGGGTTGCGTGGCGCCGCTCGACCAGGCCGAGTGCGATCGGTGTCTGTACTGCCGGCGCGAGTCGTCGTCGTGCAGCTGGCAGGACATCAGCGGCGGGTGGACCGAGAACCCGCCCGACCCGGCCTACTGCGCCCAGTGCCGCGACGGCTGCCACTGCAAGATCGATGCCCAGTGCTACGACAACATCACCATCACGCCGCCGTCGTCGGCGCCACCTACGGCCACGCCTGTGGCGTTGTACAAGGGGCGGAACTAAAGTTTTAGTTTGGAAGTAAAGGGAAGGGACGGAACGCGAAGACTAGGTTGGGGTAGGAAATCGTTTATTTATGTTGCGTTGGGGAAATGTTTTGGGGTGGCTATTAGACTTGGGTTCGAATGTTGGAGTATGACTATCTAAATGACTGCTGGGTTTGGAACGGAGGCAATGATTGACGAGCGCATTACTCGCTCGGGTGAACAAATCTCACACCCCTGCTTACCTCACCTTTATTATAACTGCATCGTTATCTGCATTTAGTTTAAATGACATGAATCTTACCATCGCTTGGGGGGTAAATCAAACAGTGAGATTTTGAATTTGGAGGAATGCACTCGCGGTCGACAAATGCTGACCATCAGGAGCTGCCTCTTGCTAATACGCCCGAAACAACAAGCGTACCTCCAAAGCCCCCAAGTTGTATTCTTTAGCAGCAATATCATATCGGCGTGACTGCCATCTCTTAGACAGGTTGTATTTGCTTTCAATCTTCTTCAAGACACTATTACAGCTCTCCGCCCTTCTCATTATCGTATAGCAAAATGTCGGCTACGAGTCGCTAATGGGCCTTGCCAGACAATGGGGAAACAGGGGCGGACTCGCGACTCCTATCTTGCGGAGCAAGTAACGGGTATAAAAGTTACGAGCTTCAACCGCAAGATGAACGGTGCACCTATAGGGGGGTTCGCCGACAACTCGAGAAGTCGCTGGGCTCAGCACAGGTCGTCCAGTCAGCTTTCTAGGGGAGTGCTCCTAGGAGCGAGCTGGCATACAAGAGCCGTTACCAACGGACCGCATATCAACTCGGTGCACTTATCGTTGCCGCCAAATTTCACAAAATGCTCATTATCGCCTCAGCGTTTTGTATTCTGTATTATCATATCTGTCGTGGCTTATTAGGTGACAGCGGGATTCCCTTCTGGTTTCTCACTACCGCCTTCCAGCTCACTTCGCCTTCTACCTCTTTACGTCAGAGGTCTGGTCAGGAATCCGTTGTGTGTGGCCGGAGTCTGCTCTGCTTGCCTCGCTGGTCATCGTTACCTTTCTCTTGGGTGCTTTGGCGGGAGCCAGCCCTGGAATCACAGTTCTACCAAACCCGGGCTGGCAGACTCTCACCGCAGGAGTTTATCTGCTCGCATCGATCCACTCTCTCGTGCTCAATTTACACAGCGGCCAGACGAGTCAGTCCTGGGACCGTCTAGGTGAACTCATGCCTGGCGGTCAACTCTCAACCAACGCCCTTGCTGGAGAACATGAGCGCTGGTGTTACTGGAAGGAAGACCTTAGGCCCCAATGCCTCTGTGAGAGAAGCTGGGTGCGGGGAGAAATCTGAACTGGTGTTGAGGGACGAAGAGCCTCCTGACTACCACATGCTAATACGGCAAGATCAGCCGTATCGATAGTCACCGCTGAAAATTCTTCAGAGAAGCCGTGTGATTTTCATGATATCACTGGAGCAATAAAAGACGATCTAGCTATTGCATTTAAATTAGTGTGCTTGAGAATCAACAAGGTGATAATAAATAGGGATAGTTGCTCAAATGAATCAACATCGTTAGAGCTAAAAGAAAAGCAAAAAGCAACTAACCCCCCATGCAGTATAAAGTAACCGGTATTGGTGATTCAATCAAAGCACCTAGTTATAATGTCATATCCATTCTCGCTTTTCAAGATTATTCAGTGAGAAAAGAGAAAAAGAAAGAAATGGCATCCCAAGAAAATGGATGATTTCGCCCGGACTTGAACCGGAGACCTTCAGTGTGTTAGACTGACGTGATAACCAACTACACCACGAAACCAATGAATCAGCCAACTTATTGATAATTTCGCTGCCAGAAAGTGTATATGTCATGTATGTTAAGAGAACGGCCATGCCTCTAGACCAACATAGAACTACTGTCGTTCTCGTGATCGTCATATAGCAAGCTTGCCTCGATCATCAAAATACGTTTATGCCCCAAGGAAAGGGTTATTACAACAACTATAGGCTTTCATCCTTTGCCGCTATCTATACAGTTAGACCATCTAGGCTAGCAATTTGATTCTAAGTGTTATCGCCTGAGTCGAACCTGTTAGGCGGGACGTCTCTTAAAGTAAGTGGGATGCATGTGCTGGCCTAATTGGTCACGTTTCTGCGGAAATGACAGATGTAGGTGTTTGAAATAGATTAAAACTTTAAACCGAGTATTCCGGATAAACCGAGTCTCCGTGGCAGCTGTGACACCGTTCGTCTGTGAAATCCGTCATTAGACGACCTTGGAATGTGATCCAAATAGGACAAGTTGCTCACCCAAAGCCATCCATGGCACATCTATGAGCACACGAGAGGATAATATTATGCGACACCGTCAATATGGAAAGCCCGGCGATAGTTGTTGGCGACAACGTCAATAGCGCGTCAGAGTTTATCGTATTGCAATGCACTCTTCCCAACTTGCGTCAACTAAAATATGACATACGAGGTAATAAAGTTCACATATACAGAAGAGAAACTAGGTATAAATATAGCTGTCGACAGATATATTTACCGATTATATAACAAGAGGGTATCGATAGGCCTTTCGCGAGGCATCAAAAGCAAGGTCCTTACACCAGCCATGCTGTAGTCGCCGCACCCACGACGACACTGAGGACTAGCGACTTGGTGGAGAATGTCCTGGAGGATCCATTGTCGTGGTCGTCAGAGCCATCACTCATGGTATCGAGGGACGCCCGGGCTGGCCCGACAACCTTGAGACACGATAAAGATGCATCTGCTTCAGAAATGGCGCTTTGGTTGCCCGTGGGGAAGAAGAGAGTCAAGATGGGCGTGATCGCGTACATTGCTTTCCCTATATCTTCGGCGTAGTTGCTTCCCTATTGACAGTATCTGTGTCAGTCTGCATCATGGGACGCGGAATTCTCTGGGGAGGAAATGGGGAATATGTAGCATTTTACTATATGCTGGCATCATTGTCATACTTTCGTCTGATAATCGCTTGCGAGAGTAAGCTGATTCTCCTTGGGAAGGACTGGCCAGCATGTCGACGAGGAGTTCTTGTCACCAGAAATCGGCTGCGGCGCGTTACTTCCCGAGAGTTCTATCGTTTGCGCCAAACGAGTTAGCACACAGTTGTTAAAGAGACACTCAGTGGGCGGTTTACCAATAGAGGCGAGATCGGTCCAAGGACCTTTTGTAAGGGGTTGGCACGCATCATCCAAGTTCTTCTCTAGATCGTCTTGCAGCTTGGCACAAGCTTCTGCGCTGGAAGGAACACCATCCTCAAAGCTGTCGAGCAGCTTCTTTGCGCGGTCGACTAGAGCGGTTACACAGGCAGATCCCATCGCATCGGAACATGTCCCTTGGGCAGTCTCTCTGTTGGCGTCAATTCTGTCGAAAGAGAGCCCGCTCTCAATACCGTGGAACAGCACGGCACAAGCTCCGGTATCCTCCAGATCAAGCTCAAGTGACGTGCCGAAGTAGAAGGCGCTATCAAATGCCGTGCCACCGAAACCATTGTCGATAACACTGAAGCCCTTAGTCCACGATACCTTGCCCTTGAGGTCCTTGTTCTCGGTAGGAATGGGGGTCAGACCGACGTAAGTGAATGAGCTGTTGCCCACCGTGCAATCGTCATCTACGGTGTTTGAAGAGCTAGCTGGACATCCTAACTCGACGCAGCCAACGATGGTCTGGTTAAGTTCTTGGGCGCGTGCATGAGCGAGTAACAGCGCGAGTCCGATGGAGAGATACTTCATATCGAAGTGAAAGACCAGAAATCAACAGTAGGCGCTTGGAGTGATCGTCTGCGTAGTGATTTGTGCTCAAGGAGAAGAAAGAACTTAGAGATAAATGGGCGTGTTTCTGCGTGTCTAAATATCAGCATTAGAGGGTGAAGTTTAGACTTGAAGCTGCAGGATCTTTATTGTCTGCTAGGGGACCCGCCACGCCGGGTATAGTGACAAACAAGGAGCGAATTTTAGTATCTATTAATACCCGAAGACACGGGCCATGTTAGACTGAGCTGTGCCATAATACTAAATACCAACAAGATAGGCTATTGCGTCTCTTGGGTCTCGGTGCCTCATTAACATGTTGTGGAACGTGGCGCAGTAGTTTGTTGTAAATGATAAATGCAGGGCGGCTGACTGTCTGTGGGGGTCGATGTATGACAGTGCGAAGCTGAGATGCCAAGAAGGAGGCTGCAGCAGATGAACCAACAGTGATTAGAGAAGTAGGTAGGCAGCGTAGAGCAACTAGTAGTGATGAATGACTATATCGTACAAAAGCCGCCTCCAGTGCGGTATACTACTATAATTGTAGTGGCGGAGATGGTTTCATGTTATTTGGTGGTATCAACATTGATATGATATGTATTGCACTACATGTAGTCTCAGAGGAACTTACGTACCATGTCTTGGCTGTCGGTATGCGCCTAACATGCGTAACTTCAAACGTCGACGTTCTTACATGCGCGAATGCGCTGACTGCCGAGTCTTGTAACCCGCAAATCATAGATGGTTATTCAGTGAACGGAGTGAGGCTCTTCAGCCCTCGCTAACATGAAACATATCAGCGGGCCCCCAAATGTCAGCAATGCAACTCTATTCTGACCTTGACTTGGACCGTAAATTGTTCGAGTGAGCCCATGGTTTCTAGGAGTGGCAATAATTCAATGATTGTGGAAAGAGTCAAACCGGAACCCCCTTTTCTTGTACATGTAGTGACGGTCACTAGACGCCGCAAGCAACTCCCTTGTTTTGGATACCATATTGGCAACGAATGTATACCCCAGCTCTACCGCTGACGAAATGTGACCGCTAGCTAGGTAATTAGACGTGATGGTTGAGACTTGACTGTATATCAAGCCGGTCTCACGACAATAAGAAGCCAAAGATTTGTTGTACTCACTCCCTGACGAATGCAATCCTAACATCTGTTGTAGCCCGACTGGGATTGTGCATGTTGCGCAATTGTAACCGGTAGATCTAATGGTCGTGGCTAGAATCTAGCGTTTATTTTAAGTATTGTCCATCACCAGGTACAGTGGTTCACTTCCCACCCGCGGGTAACAAACCAGACAAGATCCTAAGCCTGATAGCCCCGCCATACAATGGCAATACGCCGAAGGATTCGTTGTGAACGCCGACAGCTAACCGTGCCACGCCCACTAATATTAGCTCACGAGAACGCTCACCAACATATGGGGCGTGGCACGGGTAAAACTATGCTAAATTGGCAATCCTCACAATTCGACATTGGCTATCACCGCGTGGATTGCCTTTTGCATGCACCAAAAGGATCAAACCAAGAAAGCAGGAGGCGGCTGAGACATCAACCTGTCGGAAATTGCGCCGATGCATTCAGGAAGTATACAGCCGTTACTGAGAGGAAATGAGTGACAACCCAACTTAGCCTATCGTCGCAATGAATCGCCTTTTGATCATAGGCAGTAACGATACTACTTAGTCACGAAGTAGATGGCGTCAAACTGAGAACCGTCTGTGCCGTTGCGTATCGTCAGTAATGTAATTGACTGTATGCTAGAGTAGTAGCATCGGATGTGAGCTGAAGTAAAGTACTCTCGGTCAACAAATGATATAAGTAGGCCTGCTTCCCACTCGTTCTTCCAATTCAGATACATAGAGAAGCAGCAGCAGCCTCTACTTACTCTTTGGCTCACTTATCTCAGTCTTTCATTAAATTTCCAACTTTCTTGCTCAGCAACCTTAAGTCGTTCGTTGAAAACCATACGGTTGCTAACGCATCGAGTCATTCTTTACGTCCCTAGAAACACGTCGTCACTTCTTCACAAAAGCCTCACACCTTCTCACTGAAATGGCTCTCGTCGAAGCTATCGGCCTAATCTCCGGAGTACTCGGTATCATCCAGTTTGGCATCGACAACTTCTCCCCACCCGACGCTGAAGGGTCCACCGTCCGAGTCACCGTGGGCCTTGATTTCGAAGGCGGCCTCAGCAATTCGGGGGGCGATGTCCCTGACATCCGCCTCTGGAACGAAGTGGGCGGATTTTTGGGCAGCCGCGTGAAATCGGGCAAAGTCGACACCGGCAAGTTCGCGGATGTCTTCGTCGCGCACGAAGACGGGCAAGGCAGCCAGGCGGCATACACGCTCTTCACGGCCAAAAACGAACGCCGTCTGCATTGCGGCCGCGACTATCACCTGGCCGAACGGCGATAACTACGCTTGGACGGGGGACTGGGGTCGCCAATGCGGCGGGACTTGGTATTATTCCAACACCTACGTCGGCGCCGGCAATATGAAGCCCGATTGTCTCTGGATCGATGCCAATGGAGACCAACCTCAGACTGGTTTCCAGGTCCATTGGCCCGAGTTTGCTAACGCGGGCGATTCGACAGTCCCTGATTCCGATGAAGACAAACAGGCCAGAGTTGACCACATCTGCGGCGGGGGGCCAACTTTCAAGATCTGGAAACAGCCGGATACTAACCCAACCACTGTTACCTACTGGCTTCCTCAGAATCCTCGGTCCTTAGGACTAGATGAACGAGATGCCACCGCTATATCCTACGGTCTGCCCAAACATGTCACCTCTGCCAAGTACCGTCGTTCTCACTACTACCCAAGAACAGCAAATGGCACTACGGTCCATGACATGATTGCGATGAGTCTCGTGGTCGGCGACAGTGACGAGCACACGCCTGCAGGCTTGTGTAACAGTGACACGTCTTATGGTCCGGATTTCATCAATGTCAAGGTAGGCATGTTCTGCCGCATGTCGGACAAGAGTCTCTGGCCCATGTGCGACGGCGCCACCGTAAGCGACAACTGTTTCAACGCCGAGTCTCAGCAGCTCATCATCAACGGACTTGCGGCACGAAGTGAGCCGTACAAAAAGGTCCTTGACTGGACCTCTAACTAATGAAATGCAGCTTCCACTGCATTTAGGAACTTGGCTGAAAAAATAGTGGGAATCATTCTGTATACTACCTTGTAATCTTTATTAGATAAATCTAGATGTTATTGAATCAATTGATCTATTTCCACAATACTTCAAAGTTACTTCGTGTGGACAACAAGCTCTGACTGAGTCTTGCGAGCTTACATAAACGCCCGTAATCACGACATGGAGGCAGAAACGGTACCTGGTATACATGAACTAACGTTTCTGGGTATTGAGCAAAGAAAACTCGTACACTACAATATTGGTATCAACACCCGGCCTCTCTCGCGCCCGGGAAAGATGAATGCATTACCATATAACATGAAAACACTGCTAATCCTGCGGAAGCGAGAGCGCTCGGAGTACTCTCGACGTCGAGGAATGAATAGATAAGCTTGGACCTACTGCGTCCGATAGGGACACAGCAAATGGCACTCGTAGTAGCCATGCATGCAGAAATTCATATATCATACACTCCCTTCTTCGTCTCTCACCGCATCTTCAGACTACCATGCCGTTTTCCATCACTTTCCGGCCCTTGTTGTCGTAGGAGGTGACGCTGAACGCCTCGAAGTCGTTTTTGTCGCGCAAATCGTCTTCGTTCATATCTAGACCGGCAAGAACTCCCTGCCCAACCTTTGGCCAGGCGGGCGGGATTGACTCGACTGATGATTCACGCTCTGCCTGGCCCTGAGCCTCGGTAGAGCTTTTTCTCTTCGTGTTCGATTTCACGCCTGCGTCTGAGGCCTTCGTGTCGGGCGTTGATGCTGTGCTATCAAACTTCACTGGACCACTTGACTTGTTGTGCTTGGCAGACGGCTCCTGACCGGGGAAGATGGGAAGATCCGGATGGAGCTCTGTGCTATACATGATGATGTTGACCAATTGAGCATGTGGGATGTCGGTGAGGTACTTCCGCCTCTAGACAGAAGGTTAGAACGACTTGAGTACACAATATTGCGAAGATTATAAACTACAACGAACCTGGTCTGCACTCTTAGAAGCCCAGCTGACTCCCTTATGCTCAATCAAGGTCTTCTTTTTAGCCAAGGCTTTCTCTCGCTTTGACAGACAGCGACCACAAAACCATGATCGGGACTCGTCACTAACGAAGTCATCATCGATGTAGGGATCGTGGCACATCTGGTGCCAGCAGAAGTTGCATCCGTCGCAGAAGACGATCTGGTTCTTGGCCGGGCTGAGGCCCCTCGTGCATACCTTGCAGAGGGCCTGTTCTGCCGTGCGCTTTCCGTAGTGCTTCCGCTTCTGAGAGTTGGCCGGATCCGCGGGATTAAATTGCGTTGGCTTTTGGATTTGGCGACCTGACTTGGTCTTGGTAGAGGCGCCTTGCGTCTTTGCTGCTGCACCCTCGACGTCACTCTCAGATAGCTCACTTAGACTTGACGATGTGTCCGGGTTGTCCTTGCCACGCTTGCGCTTCGTACCCCGTCCAGGCTTTCCTTTTTGCTTAGCTGGGAGTGGCTTTGGAGTTGCAGGCTTTGGCGCAGGTTTTGGGAGCACAATTTTGGGCGTCACGGACTTGGCTGTTCCTATACTGAGCGCGGGTGCGATGGGCGTTCGAAGCTGAAATGAGTTCCCCATAGGACCAGACGGGCCAGGCTTTGAAGCTGGCGTAGGCATAGGCATTGTCAATGAAGTGTTCATGCCCATTACGAGTCGTCGCTTAGCATCCTCGAAGGTAGACTTCTCGATGCTCCTCGCTATGGACGATGCAGATGAAAGAGCTGCTGACAAACTGCCAGGCTTGCTGTTAATCTTCGATAATATCAGCTGAGTGGCAGCAGAGAACTGTGGCACATATGGGCGGTGTGCAGCGGAATCTGTTGAGCTCGGCGCGAGACTAGCAGCTGGACTCGGAGCAGACGCGGCCGGTAGGTCTGCTGCAGGAGGAGCTGCCGAATCTGCGGTGACCTCATCCTTCCCTCCCGCTTCATCTCCTCCCCCTTTTCTTGTTTTGGGCCCCTCTACCTTGTCTTCCATCCTTTTTGGTCGTAGGGTTTGACGAGGGAGGTGCTTTGTTGGTGCGCTATGACCACACACTCATGGGTCCAACGGGGGATCGCGAACATGCCTGGACATGTCACTCGAGTACCTGAAGTCAATCGCCGCCGTGTCTTCCCTCCAATAGATGTAGGCTACGGTGATGTAAAGGGTATAGTGGGGAGACGACGAATTGGAGGTGCTTGACTATGTATTGACTGTAGAGAGACACTTGACTAGAATGGAGGAATGTGAATGCGAGGGAAAGTGAAGGTGGAGGAACGTCACGTGAGAACCACGTGACCCGAATACTGATAGGGTATCGGGGTGGCTTACATCAGCTTACAGGTGCCTATCGTTAGCCCCTATCTCAATCTCACTTATCATGTATAATCTCTATCCTAAGTACATGATGAATGGACATTTAGTTACAGTCTCCGTGATTCTGAAATAGCGAATATTATATATCCAGGGCAAATTAAATCTATTGGTTATTCTCGGTACCGCATTCGTACCTTGTATCCCTCCACCCCGCCCCGAGTGTAGGGAAAAATAATGCCAAGCTTCCCCAGATCAGCTAATTTCGTGTAAGTGATATAGCCATCTCGGAAACACAGTGATTTCATTTACATGCTAGATGACCTAACCGCTGGACCGCTGAAAACAGAATTGGCTGGGGTTAAGAGCAAGCATTTAGCCCTGGAAATGTATCTACTTGTCCATTCTGTTCGAGGTATCATCGGAAATAAAGAAAAAAAAGAGTAAAAAAAAAAGAAAAAAAAATTATAATAATATTCAACTCTTATATCTAACGCATCTCCCACTTAAATTACCACCCCAATTGAATTACCACCTTTTCTTAACAGTACCCTGTAATAGGAAATTTGCTTACAGGGTACTTACCCCCTACCTTTAATAACTTTACTAATTTTATAACTATAAACTAATAATTAATATATTTAAATTTCTTATTTAATAACGAATTTAATAGTTATTTTTATAATTTTAAAGCTATTTTATTTATAGAGATATAAAAAACCACGTTAAAATAATCTTTGTAAAAATAACGTATCTCCCACTTAAGTGGTACACCCCATTAAGTGGTACACTTTTTTCTCTATACTGTTTTTAAAATCTTTATATTAACCTTTTAATAACTTTACTAATAAAAATCGTAAAAATATAAAGAAAATACTATTGAATTTAAAATTAAATAACAAAAATTACTATATAAAATACTAAGCTAAGCTATATTTAGTTAGTTTATAAAGTTAGATTAAATTTTATTTACTACTTTATATATAAAAATTAATACTTTTTAGCATATAAATAACTTTGCGAATATTATAGCTATAATATGATAATTAGTACCATTAAAATGGTAACTAAAAAGCGAATTCGGCGGTATTTTTTATAATTTTATAACTATTTTATTAAGCGAGTTATTAAGTAATACGCTAAAGGGGCGCTAAGAAGGGATTATTTTAGTGCTTACATTAGCGTATTGCTTAATGACTAATTAGAAAAAATAATTAAAAATATGTACCTTGCAGATTTAAAATCTACGTTTAATTACGAATCTAGTGGTATAATTTATTAGTTTATAAAGTAAAAACTGGTAAAGTTATTAAATTATCACGTGATAACGCACGGACGATATTTGTATGGTAAAAAAACTGATCCGGTCAATTGGGTGATCCGGTCAATTGGGTGATGCGTTACTTTAATTATATATTACTATTTTAAATAAGAAAAGTAATAACAGTATCATATAATTATAATTTTATAAAAAATATTATTCTAAAGCTTTCTGAAATTAGTCTTTCCTACCTAGGGAAATGGCTAAACTACCTTACTAGAACTAAGCTTAAAAACTATAGCACCCAGCATACACTAAAGTCTATAAATATGTAACACTAGATGTTATCGAGTAGTAGCGATGTTTGAATTGCAAGTGGTTTCTCGCGCGTCTCAAGCCACAAGAGACGTTCAGCGAGCACCCCACGAATGACCTGACAGTGATGACCTTAACCCCGGGTTAGTTATTGGTCAAACCCAACAGTCAAGCCTTATTAGTGCATCTTGTGGGCTTGTCCGCAGCTTCGCTGGAAACTGTTCTGTATTTTGAGATCCGGGAATCCCCGGGAATCCTTTGGGGGACGGACCATAGGGCCAATAGGATATTCGTTGATGATCTCTGACCAGGGCCGATTCGTCATATGCACACGTCCTTCCTTTGCAGTCGCGGTTGTTGTCGTGGTAGCTCATCGCAGTCAGTACCCACCCGGCCACTGGCCACGCGGAGTCACAACCAAGAAGATCTAAATGGTTAGTCATTTGGAATATAATTAGTTACGGCGAATTCTGGACTTCTGCTGCGAAGCGGGCAGGGAGAAACCATATCATGTAAAAGCGGCTACGGGTATATTTTATGCTCTGTTACTTTCACAACTTTTGATGGGTGTGCAAAGACGTAGCTAATGATAATATGCTTAGGCGGCAAATTTTAACGAGTCAATGATTTCGATATGGAACGTAATGTTATATATTCAGTAGTAGTGTAGTACACGGTTAAAATTCAAGCATCATTTATGCGGACCTTACATGAGATCAATTGGATGTTCTCGCGTTCTGGCTAACACTCCTGATACGATGGTTAGGAATGATGCTGCACGGCTCGCTAGACTTTCATGTTTTTTGGCCCGTTTGGCCGGGTTATCCGATACCGGTGCGTGCCTTTTCTTTACCCCAGCGCCCGATGCAGTGCAAGGAAGCGGAAGTTCTCTGACCCGGCCCAAATCATCATCGGCTGTGGTAGCCGGAAAACTTAATCCCCCCGGGGTTGATAGCAAACAGAAACGGCGATCCCGCTTTTTCGGATCACGTACCCACGCGTCACAATCCCACTCAGCCCAGTAATCGATCACGCCACTCCAATCACTTTTAGTCGTTCCTTCACGGTTTACAAAATGTATCATGCCCTTGTTTTTATGGACAGTCTTTGCAAAATTCTTCGCTTCCCGGATGCCATGGACTGCAAGACTGGTGCTGAATACCAGAAGGATATCTGGCCGCAGAGGCCCTGGCTCTACTCGGCGTCCCCTCGCAGTTGCTTTTGGACAGGCAGGACAAATTTCGTTGCCGATTCGCACAGCAAATGAGACAGCTAAACTCGAGTTCATCTGCCTGTGCCGCTCTGGGCAATGTTGAAACCTGTGTTGAGAATTTCCTCCCTATCGCGGAGTGCGTATAAAGCATGTGGCGTAGGGGTACCGCCTTACATAAGCACATCCACTGTACCTCACACTCAACCCCGCAGGAGCTGGAGCGCATGAGAAATAGCCGAAACGACTCTTGGATCTCAATGTATCGAGTCTAACAGTATGGGCTACTCCTCTGTTAGCAAAACGCAAAAGCCCAAATGGAGACCAACCCGATCATTCACAATGAGGAAACTAGTTCTGGTCGGGCAGAACCATGCCCCTTCTGCACAAAGCCTCTACTACAATTTGGCGGGGAGCCACAAGATCCAGATTCAAAGCGGCTCATGAAAATGTTGTTTCACGGAGACTGCTCCATCGGTAATGAAGAAGATGCCAGCGAAGTCAAACAACCACTCTGCGAGTTCTGCCGCCACCTGCGTCTCAGGCATTTACTGGATTGTTTGGAGGAAAGCATACTGCCATGCAGGATACGCTTCTGTGCGTTTGAAGATATTGAAAAACGCCAGAGGTGTCCGTTTTGTCATCTACTTATCAGGAGCGGAATGCCCTACTCGTTCTTTTCCGGGATGACTTCATCCACCAAGTACGAGGGCGGGTTTCTGTTGATGAGGATCGAGTGGCGCTCGATTCACGTGGCTTTCAAATATCGCGGCGGTCGTATCGAGACTGCGAGACAGGTATACTATGAACCCACTTCGGCGAAAGGACCTGTTAGAGGTCAGTGCAAGGGTTACCCTAAGTTGTAAGTAGCAACATCCGTTCTTGGAATTAACCTCGCAACGTCTAATTCACACCCAGGCTAACCGAGCAATGGGTCAAGAAAAGAAAGGTGCTGAAGCATCACCGGTACTTGGACCAACCCGAACCACAAACATACCATACAGTAAACAGAATAGGAGGATATGTCAATTGGGATAATCTCTCTCGCTGGATTCAATCGTGCTCCCAGGAACATCCTGAGCGTGGCTCCACAGACTTGATAACAATGCTTGCTCATTTCCGAGTGATTGACGTACGGCGGCGACGGATCATCTCAGCGCCTCCCGCTTGCCGCTACGTCGCGCTCAGCTACGTCTGGGGGAGTAACCCGGATATGTCTAAAATGACCTCTCGAGGCACCCTGAGTTCGCTGGGGAAGGATGGAGGACTACTCGCTTCTAATACAGCTAGAACCATTAATGACGCTGTCACCATATGCTGCCAGCTGAAGGAGGATTATCTGTGGGTAGATCAGTACTGTATTATCCAAGATGATGAGCGTGACAAAGCGGAGCAAATTGCGTCCATGTCTCAGATCTATTCATCCGCTGTGTTGGTCATTGTTATCACGGACGGTGACATGAATGCTGGAATTCCCGGTGTCAGCTGCGAGAGAGCTCAAAAGCAGCTTCGTTTCCAACTGGCTGGGGTCAACTTCATCAACGAGCTTCCTAGCTGGAGTCCGGTAACGGTTGGCGGGGAGTCAGCATGGTCGACGCGGGGCTGGACATACCAAGAGGCGATTCTGGCGAAAAAGAAGCTGTACTTCACCTCTGCCCAGTCCTTCTTCGAATCCGAGGAGAGCGTGCTCAACGAAGACGGAAAGAGACACGATTATGCTGACGATGCTTGGTACTCGCCGAACGCGCTACACTCGCAAGTATGGCAACCACCACTTAACACCTATTACGGTCATGTGGCGAACTACCGTAAACGCATTCTAAGCAACGACTCCGACATCTATAATGCTATCGACGGCATCGCCAGCGCTCTGTATGGCAGGAAGAATCCTCTGTGGTATGGGCTGCCGCGCCACAATTTCGACAAGGCCTTGCTCTGGTGCTCTGACTACAGCAAGCGCGAGAGTAGCGTGCCGAGACCTAAGAGCATTCCCGACGATTTAATCCCTAGTTGGACCTGGGCCTCGACGCGGTATAGCCTTTCGCTGCTAGACAACAGCAATCGGGGGCAAATTGAATACTGCGGGCCCCTGGTAACGTGGAATTTGTGCCAACGGACTGGGGGCGTTAACACGCTAGAAAGCATTGTCCCAACCTCAGCAGTTGAGTTCGGATGTTACCATTGTGGGAGTAACAGCGACGGCGGGCAAGAAATGCCCTGTGATGAAATCATGGCCGACGAGAAGCTATTGTATATGACCGGGGCATGGGCTGAGGGATGCATAGAAGGTGATATCTCATTCAAGCCGTCTGGAGTGACTACCTTTGCAAGTCTCAAGCAGGCCATCGTCTCTCGTTGGCCTTGCTTGCGTAGCTTCTGGCAGGAAGCATTCCAGGGCCAGAGAAACAAAACGACCAGCGCTATCTTTCCGGATCCCTCCATGGATCTTTCATCCTCAAATCCCGTGCTTAAACCAGGCGTCATTACCACGCGCGTGCAGTCGGCATTCTTCAGACTCGCCCCTTTCACTAACAATCATTTGCAGGATTACCCCATCGTCGATGAGGCAAACGAGACGGTTGGTGCACTGATGGGTAGAGACCCTGATGTCCAGGAAGATGTGCTCGCCGACGTAAAAGCAGGCATTGGGCTAGAATTCATTGCCCTGTCTCTCAGCAGGCTAGGCGGCATTGCCCTTCCAAAAGCTAGTGACGATGGAGAATTGAAAAAGCTCACGTATTTGGACGATGAGGGGACGCCTCTCGTACCGATTCCCGTCGTCAATGTTATGCTCATTCGGCGCACTGGGTGGACGGCTCGTCGAGTGAGCATCGGCTATATCTACTTGACACGGTGGGTGCAGGCGAAACCCCAGTTCGGGCCTATATTTTTGGTGTGATTGCTCTGTTGTTCTGAAAGGTTAACGTAATAACCTTCCAATGAACTTCAAGATTAGGAATGGACTTGTTGCTGGCGGAATGTTCACCAGCTCAAGGGGCATGCGGTATGTATTAAGGTTCCAAAAGGGCATTAGAATGTCAAGACTGGGTCAGCGTGGACTCTGTGGAGCACGCGTTAAGCGGACCTGTCGGATTTAGTGGTTCACTGATGTGTTCCATCTGCTGTTTCCTCGCTATTCTGCAGAGATTTACAAGCTATTATTGTCAGATATAAGGGATATAATCTTATGCCCTCGTTTCTAACGAATGTAATAAGTGAAACGAAGGGTTCTCCTTGGTCACTTGAAAAATGGGCTCCCAGAATTCCCCTACACCCAATTTCGTCGCCCAATTAGGCAATGCAACCACCATCTTCAGTTAGCATCCCCTTGGCGCCAAAGCTAGGACCGCCACAGACCCTACGCCACAGAGACCATATGCCATAGAGGCTGCAAGGGCTACGAAGGCTACGCTGGCTACCTATAAGTTAGAAATAAAAATTAACCTTGGGGACCCAACTGCGTAGCAGTGGGGAGGCGTAACGGGACTGGCGTCAAGGGGGGGTTTCGTTTGTAAAGGGGATTGCGAAGGTGATTGCAAGGGCTGTAAGGGCTGCAGAGGCTATAGAGGCGTTAGAAACGAAGGCTAACCTAGAGGATGCAATTACTGCAAAGCACTTGCAATTGTGGCTTCCGGGTCTGGCGGGTAGGTTAGCCTTCGTTTGCAGGGGGGTCTGCAGAGGTCTGCGAAGGCTACGCTAGCTATAAAGGCTGCGCAGAAGTAACGAATAATCTTATACTCTAGCGGATTGTTTATCGCCCATGTTACTGAGCGGGGCCTTCTGCTCCTAGTCGCGGGCCCCAGTTTTCTCTGGGGTCGCGTCCTTGGGGTTGGCTTGGAACTGGGACAGGTGAATATCCGGGAGCCCGGCCAGGATGACTGTAGTGTTCCGGATAGTGCTGAGGCGCCAGGGGTGGCGGCGGATAGTACGGCTGCGGGTATCCGGGGGCATATCCAGCATAACCTGGTCCAGACCAGTGCCCGGTCGCTGGTGGCGCTGCTGGTGGCACCGTCGGCTCGGTCACTTTAAGTCGCGTGTTAAGGTTGTTCGGCATCCTGGGGGCTCCGAATGCGTCGAAGCGCCAAAGATTCTCACGGGCACGACGGGCAAAGTCGGCGCCGTAGACTTGCTTCAGGTAGCTAGTAAAACCCTTGTAGGATTCGGCGACAGTGTCAAATCGCTTCCGACCCAGCACGACTGGACAATCTTGATTGGCTTCGTCCAATGAGTCATCCGTTCCCCAGGCGTCTAATTCTGCCAAGGCAAGAGCGGACTGGAACGCGTTACGGATCTGCCGTCCGTTCCAACGTCCTTCTTTGTTGTTTTCAAAGTAATCGATCGCGAACTCCGTAATCTCCGAGGTGTTGATATTGATCGTTCTCCCTGTCTTCTTATACTGCGCGTTGATTCTGTCCCAATTCTTCGCGAAGATCTGGAGTGTCGAGTTCCGATCGAGCGGAGGATAGTAAAGGCTGAGATGAATACGTGACGTGAAGGCTTCGTCAAAGACACCGACGCGATTCGTAGTTAGGAATAGAACTCCAGCGTAATATTCCATCATACGGAGAAATACTTATACATGTCAATGGTGGGAACCTGAAGTAAATGAAAGTGATCACATACCTGCCACGAGACTGTTCCTTACGAAATCCTCTTTCGTTCGTTCGGCTAGGAACACATCGGCCTCATCAATGAGCAGAATAGAGTTCCATCGACTTGCCAGAGAAAAGTTCTCTTCTAGCGAATCTTCGACATCCTTCGCCGTTGTGCCTAGATCACCTTTAAGATATTAGATGATTTGGTCTCCCAAGCGAAGGGGTGTACTTACCACTGGTGATCTGGAATAGTGGTCTGCGAAATAGGTCGGCAACACATTCTGACGCACGCAAGTTAGTTAACGAGGATCTGCCTGATTTTTGAGAATATTAGTGTGGAGATAACTAACCTGCGGTGGAGGTCTTGCCCACGCCAGGGACACCATGTAATAGCATGATCAGCCCCCTCCCTAGACGAAGCGTTAGCCCATGGAGTAGCGATGAAGATAGTTACCGTACCTTTTCCACGAACCACGTCTGTCCTATCTCTGTTCATCCCTGACATCCTTCTCTCGCGTAGGTGCTGTCTAATCATTGATTTAACCACGTCGCCGTGCCCATGCGGGAGCACAAGCTCATCGAACCCTTCGCCTTCGCCGAGCTTAGCGACCTCAAACACATGGGTCATGTCAAGTTCATCTGTTTAGTATCTGCGTCAGCAAAGCCAAGGCAAGATCGGCGTGATTCAAATACATACGCCATTTGCGACTACGTAATACGAATCCAAAGACTCGGAAAGACATAATCAGATACTCCTCGTCTGTTAGAGTATTGTTCTCCTCAATCTCTCGGAAATCGCGAGGTATGATTGACACAGGAGGCGTTGCCGACGGTGTCTCGTTCAACTGTGAAGCGATAAAATCCTCCCTTATCCAACTCTCAACGTATTCATCATAGTGCGGGGCCTCGGTTTCGCAGCATTCATCAACGCACCATCTTGGTGACTTGAGGCGTAACCTTGTAAAAAATGGCTTTTCATATTGTCCAATCCGCGGGGGATACCATGTCGTCTCGCGTTCAACACCATAGCGCCGTTGCGAACGCTTTGGTGGTGAAGGTGGTGAAGGTGGCGACGATGGCGGAGACAGCGACTCACCAGGCGATTTTGGTACAGGTTCTTTCGGCTCAGCCCCCTCAGACGGAGCCTCCTCCACCAAGGACTTAATGGAGGGTTTCCACTTGGGATGTCGGTTAATGGCCTCATCAAAGTCGACTACAACCTGACTATCGACCTCGTCACGCGTTTTTAATGTCAAACCTTTATAATGCATGTGTCGTATGCCAGCCACTTTAAAGAATGCTTTTCCTCTCTCAGTAAGCCTTTCGCGGAGCCCATCCTCTTTAGCGTAGTTGAACGGGAGAATTGGCAGAGATGTCACCTTCTTTTCGCCTTCGAACCTCGAAATCGTGAAGACAGATGGCACTGGGCCAAGCAACTTCCCGTCGAAATCGATATGAGCGCAGTGGATGTGTATTGGATTATCCTCGAATTCAACTTGACCCTTGTCTTTCCAGAAGTTCGTACTAGTTACTTTGAGATTTTTAACTCGATGGCGCGCGCAAGTCACATTGACAACCAAGTAGGCTTGCTTATAGTCCTTGGAGATAACTGTATCGCCTGAGCTGAACAGTAATGCGAGGTCGGCGAAAGACAGAGCTTGGCGGGGATTGTTCCTGAGGTTCCGTTGTTTGGCTTTCAGTTCGTTATCGATGAATGAGACCAGGCACCTTAGTTGTTCAAGTCCGGCCATAAGCCTCTTCCTCGCTACTTCATTTTCAGTCTGCTCCTCGCGGGTCATTGATTCGGTGGTTCTAGTAGACCAATCTTTAAGATTACGAGTTAGTCCATTGAACCGAGTGATCAGATGTTGTCAAATAATGGGATCACCTTGTAACTCCTTCTGGCCCGCGCTTAGTGCATAATGGAACTCTGGCTCATAATACAAAAGGGACCTAAATGGTCGAAAAAGCAGGAATGGACCCGTAATCATGCTGTCGTTACTAATAGCCGCAAATGTCCTTATAATTGCCGGAGAGTTGATACGGATTCTCTCGGGGAGCGTTGCCTCCCCACGTTCAGCCTCGGTTGCGACCGGCCTACTTTGACCAGAGGTAGTGTCAGTCGAAGCACTCGGAATTGTATTTTTCTTTACCAAATTCCCGGGTCTCCTCCATCTCTGATCTTTGGGTTGGAGTTTGATTAACGGCTCTCCTTCAAGGACATCTATAGCATAAAACTTGGTTTCTCGGAACAATGAATTCTCGCTGGCCGCCTGAAAAGTGTCCCAGCCCGTCCAATTTAGACCCGCGATACAATAGTCAGAGTCACTACTGAGGCCACTGAACCAGGGCTCAGTCATAGGTGACAAAACCGCATTTTCGTCAGGGGGCACCGATTGGCGTATTATGTTGGTAGCGTTGACTTGATGTTCATCATGGCTCGTATCACTCGGAGTAGCGCCCGGATGGTCCACGGGGTTGGCGGGCAAGGGAGGAGGTGATAATGGCCTTCCGCCCGGACGAGACTCGTGTTCAATATTCATCGCTTCTTTGAAATGGGTCTCCTCAACTATGACCACGCCATCTCCTTGACCTTTACTTTGCGTCGTCGCCAGTGCAATGGCAATCTTGAAGCATCGATTTATGGCATGGCCGTCCCAATTTACCCTTTTGGCTTCAGGGGAACGTAGAAACTTCGAAGCATTCTGATGCAGCCGAATCGCTTTTTCTGCGTGAAGCCTCTTTTCCAGATCCAACCATATCAGATCACGCGCTTTGTCATTGAGCGCAGGGAACACGACCTTCAGATCCACCAACGAGCTTTCTTGATAGAAGTAAGGGTTATCGCTGGTCAGGATTACAGTGCCTGAAAAATACTCGAGGTATTGATCCAAAGATGCGTGCTGCGGCTGGTTTGATTTAAGCTGCACAACAAAAATGGCATTCCATTTTTTCCCGACAATACTCCACCATGCTGAGTTATTTCGAAGCTCATCTATCTTGAGCGGGATGATTGGCCGACGAGATCTCCGTGAAACGAATTCTAGGTACTTCAGCAATTGTGTGGTTACACGGATCAAATATGAGAAACTCACCAATTGTATAGCTTTTACCAACTCCAGAGGGCCCTACAGGTGTAATTGTTAAGGTGAAATCTTCGCTTATCTGACGCTGGTTACGCACCCTCTAGAAGAATGACAACTTTGCTATCTGAATAGCGACCTGGGAAAGTCGGCGGCACATCCGAATAGCCATATGAGTCTACAAGCGCCTGGATCGATTTCAATTGACGTTCGTCAATGATAGGCGGCATTAACCCATCATTAACGTCAGGCAAAGGGCGAATGTTCTCCGCATTGATTGGCACTGTGAGCATGTAAACCTCCAGGAAATTTGTAGGACTTGAATTGTCACTTACTCCATCTCTTGATAGGCAAACAGAGTGCACTCAGGCATGGAGACAGGATGAATAGTTGATCGTCTTTTAACATCTCTTCGGCACCCTTTTCTGGCAATACCACGAGTTCTATGCGACTCAGAAAGATATGTCTGTCGAGGGTGATTGCTTCGCTCGACGGCATCCAATTGAAATTCCAGCTGTGTTTGGGTACCATAGTTCCAACTTCATGGTGGCCACCTATGACAACATCTCCTGTATACTGCGAACTGAAGGTCAGAAAAACAAAGTCTGTCTCGAGGATTATGGGAGTGTTTACTAACGCTTTGTTTGGCATCATCCATGCATTCACCATCGTATCTCATATACCGAGCCTCACCAACCATTATGTCAAAAACCTTTTTACCTCTCTCTATGAAGCGTTGTCTCCTTTCGCCAGTATCCTTGCTATCAAAGAGCCCAGCTGGGCGGAGTCGCAAGCCAGAAATGGGTGCTTCCCCGTCGAAATGCGAAATTGTAAGTGTGTTCAGTGAACATCCTATACGGCTCGATTGCCATTCAACAGAAAGATACCAGAAATGTAATGACCACTGTTCCTTGAGATTTTCAGAAGGATTCGCAGAGAGGCGAGTGCACTTATCTAGTACACAACCATGGGTATAGCCGTTCAAGTCGAAGTATCCCAGCGTACCGGGCTTCATTATAATCCATATATCATCAAACTTGACCGTCGGTTGTGCCTTCAAGGATCTCTCAATAGCGGGGATGTAATAGCGCATGTAACGCGGTCGAAGGAACTCTAAGAGCACCTTAAGATGCTCTATTTCGATATTGCCTCTGTCTGAGGTTTTCAAGCCTTCGAGCTCCGACATGCGGTGGAGGAGGCATGCGTAAGGCTCGCGTATGATGAGGCCCGTCCCACTTAGGCGCTGACTAAAGATGTTTCAGTGCTATATATCTGACTGATAGAAGCCATAATCATTACTCTGGATAAGACTTCACCACGTCTCTGATAATCTGAGATAGAATCGGTGAATGTACTATCATATGTTCGTCCCTCGTGTTTGTCTCGTGTAGGACACCATCTTGATCTGAGATTTTACCATCCAAGCCATTACTGGTCACATCGGCGGCGCAAACTATTTCTATGATGGGCTTAGTTTCGTTTTCTTGAGAATCAAGTCGAATCTCTGTTGGCGGCTCATCCTGCGAAATGGTGCGAACTGGACGTTTTGCCATACCGCTTGCTGCGACGGGCTTGTAGTATCGCACTGTATACCGTATCTTGTTAGATAGAGACTGCTCCATGATTGTGGGCAAATGGGTCATATGGGATAGTGATGCCCAGCCCAACTGAAACGAGTTGACCAACGCTGTCTTCTGTGGCAAGGAAAGGGAAATGAGAAGATACCCCTCTTCCGTAACCTGAAGGTGGTCTTTGCGCCAGTAGCTGATTAGGCATGGTTGGCCAAGAATAAGCGGTGGTGGTGATAATCCTTGTTTGGTTACTGCGGGCTGACAGCCCCATCCTGTCTGCCTAGATGGAGGCAAGCTGCTTTGAATGGTCAATGTCGAGAGCCCGTCGCTTACGCTGGACACTTGCGCCTCAATAAATCGAACGAAGTGATGAAAAAGCCATGAGCGACGCACTAGCGCATGGCTGCATCGAATTGAAAGCCACTGAGGCACGTTCAAATCGGACTATAAATAACATGTCGACCACGTCGGGCAATTAGAGCACCGCCACTGCCTCCAATAACCCTGCATCTTCTAGCACAGGACCCCGCTGCGAGGCTCTGACAGCTTTGATCCCATTTCACAAGCTTGATCAATGTAAACGGAGACTTAGGAAGCTTCTCAAGCACACGGCTGTTGCTCTTATACTTGGCCTCTTTGCATGCAGAAACGCAATGGCAGATGGGTTTTGCAGTTTCTCCGAAGTTCTGGAGGAATTCAAAATTAAATACCCAGTGGAGCCACGAGGACGAGTCGAGAAAGGGAGTAGTATCCGCTCAAAGTCAAGTTGGCAAGAAGTCTTAGTAGTGTTGGACGATGCGGCAACAGCTTACGCAGCCAATGATGGCTTCAAAGGGATGTTCAAAAGAGCCAAATTTTTTATAGAAAACCAGGCCGATACGATCGAGCGGGGATCACAGCTCGTGCCAGATGTCAGCTACTCCAAACCAATTGTTGGAACATTGACATTTATCCTTGCGGTACGCGTTTGCATTAGTATTAATGCTCAATAAACTTGATCAATTGACTGTTCAATAGGCATTCAAGCAGACGAGTAAGGTTCGACAAGAAGTCAGTGATGGTATCGAGAAACTCGAGAAGAAGTTTGATCTCGTTGAAGACTACATTAAGATGTATTCGGAAAAGCCCAAAGTCTTGAAAAGTGCCATGACGCTTTATGTGACGATACTGAAAGCCATTGAAGAGGTCATTGGCTATTATACGAAGCACATGGGTGAGTGTCTAGGCCAAACGTTGATCAGATTACCCCTAATTCTCTTCATGACGCTAATGTACTCGCATAGTGGTCAAGGGCTTGATGGCTCTATGGAATGGTGAAAATTATGAGGAGGCTTTGCTGTCATGCTTGGAAGCTATCACTAGTGTTAGCAAGGAGCTAATGGACGAAGCTGACACCGCTCACAAACAAGTGACAAACGCGTTGGCTGAGAACGTCCAGACCGGTAAGTATTCAAAACCGATAGTTTGATCGCTTCTCTGCCTAACAAAATGTCAGGTTTTCAAGACGTGAAAACCTGGGTAGACAATGCCGAGAAAGGCTTGAAAGAGGGTCTAAATGCCATGTTCAAGGATCATATCAGCGCTATGGAGGCCAGGCATGAGAAAGAAAAGCAGCTTTTACGCCACGAGGTTGAAAAACGAGATAGTAAGGCATCAAATCCCCCGATTCACACAGCTAGACTGACGGGCATTACAATAGACGAACTAGCAAGATTCGAGCAGCTTTACTATCGTGCTATCACACCCGAGCCACCCCCAATGGCTCAATCCATTGTCAACCAAGAGGATCTACTTCAGTTCCTTGATATGGCAGGCGTAGAAACAACGGACATCGAGTATATCACACACCAGAGAGAACTGATCATCTCCAGAGGGCAAGATTGCACTGAACAGATAATGAAATCGAGCCAACTCCGGGACTGGCTAGTCCAAGCTAGCGCAAAGGAACTCTTGATCCACGGCAATTCTGAGCCTCTTCCTATTTCTCCCATTTCCTTTTTCTGCGCGATGATGATAAAGAACATGCGTGACGTAGAGAGATTCAAATCAGTGGCATTTTTCTGCGGCTGTCACCCATATGACGATTACGGCGGGGCCAGAACTCTTATTATGAGCCTTCTTGCGCAGCTTTTGCAGCAGCAGCAATTTGACCTGAGCTTTATCGACTACGAAACGGCCTATAGGATGGACAGCGGGGATATCCAAGCATTCTGTTATGTTTTTGGGCGGCTTGTGGGGCAGGTTAACAGAAAAGAGACCGTCTTTTGCGTTATTGACGGAATCAACTTCTATGAATGCAACGGGGAAGAGGAATTACAGGAAATGTCGGATGTTCTACGGTTCTTGCTCGATCTCACGCAACGGGATTCGGTATATAAGATTCTGGTTACGAGTCCTTCGAGTACCGAGGATGTGCGACAGGCTATTAGGGATGAAGACTACTTCGCGTTACCTGAGCAAGCTACAAACACCCTTGGTTTCAGCAAGGAACGTTTTGGGCGACAGTGGGAAGAAAGGTTGGGTACTCCCCAGGGTTTGGCACTGAAGCTTGGAGAGCCAAGTGACTTGTGGTATTACTAAACCACGAAAACGGCCAGATAATAATCCACTCATGTCCCCGATCTACTATTGCTAGGCGGATCTTGGTATCCCAGATTTCGCTCATCCCAGTTCTCAAGGCGGGTTTCTTTTCACCAAGACACGCAATCTAAATTTCTAAGTGCTGGCCTTAGGTAACCCCGCCTATCTTCAACATTCCTACTCCATTCATGGCTATTACTCATGCTCAATTGGAAATACTCCAACTATGCACACAATCTGGGACCGCGAATTTCTGGGAGAATCGGAGGCTGGCTGTATACCAACCTACACATGTGCGCTAGGCTAAATAAGATGCTGCGACCGTTTTGCCGGGTTATGTAATCGGCCGAGAATTAAGGTCGCCATGCGAATAGCGTGAATACACCGCTGTATAATAATTTCTCAAGTTGTCAATCCCGTTGCGTATTTGTCCTCGGACTTATTGGTTCCGCTCAACAAAATGACACACGGGACACGAGCTGCAAATCGTAGAGGGTTCTTTATACTTAGGGGTCGTCAGGACTCTAAATTCAGCAGAGTTGTCTGTCAAGCGAATCCATTTCAGCCCACATTTGACTGCAGTACATGAGAACGAAACAATACTCAAAATGTCGCGCTACGCTGTCTTGAGCTTGTCACTAGCATACCTTGTCACCGGCCACGGTGGAGGTCAACACTATATTATTGATGGAGTTGTGTACAACGGGTTAGTAAATGCCAAAGTGTTACGGGCGTTATCTTCCATGGCAGAAGGACTGATAACAAGTGAATAATCTGTGCAGCAACTGGGATTATCCCAACAATACGGAGGGTAGCATTCAACATCTATGGACCTGGGACCATAACGTCTACACTCTGGATAACCCAGACATGGCGTGTGGCCATGACGGCACGCCCCACGTCAAGTCTAGCTATGCGCCCATCCAAGCAGGCAGCACCGTCACTGTTAACTATACGATTCCCCTTGATGACCCACGTTACTTGTGGGATGGTGGGAGACAGTGGATCTTTGGCCACCCATACGGTCCTATGCTAGCGTATATGGCAGCCTGTCCTGAGGAAGGTTGCGAAAAAGTGGACCTCAACTTCCCCATCTGGTTCGTGACTGATCCTTATGGCCTTCCGTGCAACAGAGAAAAAGATTCTGCTGAATGTCTGTGACTCTAGGTTCAAGATCTGGGAAGCCGGCTTGCTGAATGGCACCTGGACCAAAGGGCACTGGGCTTGTGCGTAACTCTCTCAACAATGCGTTACTTGTTCCGTGGTAATACTTGGGGAAGGATCTCTTTTAACAAGTCCCTAAGATTCTCACAAGCCACACTTTGAGTGGCCATGACTGACCCTGGGTACTTTAGTGCGGGATGTCTATATGGGTGCCAATTTGGACATTTCGACACCAGCATCCTTGAAACCTGGAAAATACCTATTACGGCATGAGGTGATCAACCTTGAGTCGGGTCCGGTGCAGTTCTTCCCAAACTGTATTCAGCTTGAGGTCAGCGGCTCGGGTATTAATATGCCGGCAGCTAATGAGCTTGTGAAGTTTCCTGGTGCCTACGATAAGGTCAGTGTACCTTATTTAGTCAACCTTCTCGTTATGTTCGAACCAATTGGGTTATTATCGTGTTAGATGTCCTATTATTCTGCCTTAACTCATTCTTCTTCGCTCTTAGGATCTTAACATAAGTTTCAACATAAACATAACGTACTTGGGCTGCTTGGAGGTGGACAATAAAATACGTGCGATCTGCTTTCCCAAGTATAAGATTACTCTTGCAGATTATCTGAGAGACGGCAATGAACTTGACGTAGGTCTCTGCTTAGCAGGAATTGAGAAGGCAGTGGCTCATTTGCACTCTTTAAATCTTGTTCACGGTGATCTCACGCCCAGCAACATTATGCTCGACGATGAAAATGAGCCGATTCTCATCGACTTTGACTCCTGCCGTCATGAAGGAGAGAAGCTACTCAAGGGAGGCACCACTGAGTGGTCAGACTGCGGTGCAAAGATAGCATCTTTTTCTAACGACGAGTAGGCCCTTGAACGCATTCGAGAGCACTTGGCAGCCTACAAACCCGATAGCGCATAGTTTGTAGATTGCCATTAGGAAGACTACTTATTTCACGGGGCGTAAAGATTAACTTTACTAGCTCCCCGCCATTGTAGTCATAACGAAATGCCAACCCCGATGCCTTTATTTTCTTTCCCTTTCTCCCTCTTTGTCTTTCTTTATCCCTTCTTAGAGTGCCGTCGAATAGGGATATTAGACGATTGTTAGAGAATTTGATTGGGTTAAATCAGTAACTGACTACCTTCGATGTGCGCCCTCATATTACGCATGTCTCATGACTATTGGGAATGAAGCTATTCAATCCTCGCTTATCTAAGGCAACTGGCCAGACCCCAGAGGTTAGGAGACTTTGAATAGTTGTATATAGAGCCAAGTCAACCCAGCCTGCAAGTTCTGGGAGCGATGCGATTGGGCCTTCAAGGACCTAGGTAGCCATAGAAGATAATTGCTAAAGTGGGGTCATTTTTCAAGCCCTGAATCCAGGCTTTGTTTGTTATATACACGCAGCGTCAGTAAGCTGCGACGAATCTACGGCAAACAGCAAATATGCCTTTATATATATCCATCCCACAAATAGATGTTGCATTTGAGGGCCTAGGATCTTAGAAAAAGGAATTAGATTCAGCCGATAACTGAAAAACTAATTACTCAGTTATGCGTGTACGGAAACGTTCTCTTGGCGGTTACATAGATTGGTAGTACCGTAATTATCCGATCATATTCTCGACTAATCATCACTAATTCCTGGTACAAATCCTAGCCCAGTCCGCTACCGTGAGGCATGTTGCCCAACTTGCATTTTCCTCTCAACTCTGCAATTACTAATTCTCCGATTTAGTGTCTTGCTGAACGCAGTCGCGGTCCTCCGTCGGCACAAATTTCTCGGAGTATTTGCAAGTGGATTTACCACAGTCTTTAACTTTCACTCGACGAATGGTGCCATCGCCGTTTTCGCGAGCCGCCCACTGACACGCGTTGCGAAGTTCGTTGCGCTCTTGCACAGCCATATCTTTTAGACATAGTTAGGTGAATTCCGATTATAGCTTAGTAGATGTAGGAGAGGACTTACGGGCCCGTTCAAGTAGAGATTGAATGACGATAATCCCGCAAGATGGCTCTACTACGTGATGGGACTCGCTTCTTTGGAGAGACGCTCGTGGAAGGCGGGAAGTCAATGTCGCCGAAAGCAATTACTCAACAATGTGGTGTGTATGTAAGTTGTGAGCTCTGGACTGTTGTGAACTGCGAAGAAAGCTGGGAAGATGCAGATTCCCATGTGTTCGGGGTTGATAGCTTATATACAACCAAGGAGGAAGGTGGCGTACTACCTGCGCAGGAGGAAGCTCATGACATTTGTCTCTACACCTCTTTGAAGTGCCTGGAATAGGGGTTTCCTATCCATAGGCCAATGTGACCTGCCTAGGCAGAACGAATACATCACTTTCTCTAGAGCTTCGAAACGATACACGATATGTCTAACGGGGGCGAAGGTTGAGAACAAAGGCGTACAAAGGGATCTTGCATAGAGAAAATCTCTGAAGTATTGCGTGGCTGCCCAATGCGCCGCTTATTGGGGCCTTTGAAGGGGCGAAGCTAAACGTGCTATAGTATCCACACTAAATGTGCTGTGTTCAGGTGTTTCCATCTGCGCGCCACTTGGCCGGAGTCTTTTTTACACTGTATACTTACCTACTCTGGCAACTGCAGCCAAAAACAAAACTAGAAGGTCTGGCCTTGCTAGCCTCACTGGCCTTGCGCGCCAGGGTCCAGCTATTTAAGTAGGCTATAGAGGGATATGCAGAAGCCTTAGGCAGAGGGGGGTGCAGACAAAAATTTCACACCACTTACCGTACGCCTTTGGGAAGAGCTTCGTTATCTTCGTCGTTTTCGTCTAAATCTAGGTAGTCTGGATCGCGGCCTTCCAATATATTGTAGCTAGAACGCGGCTCAACACCAAAATATTCGAAAATACGCCGTTTAGTGACTCGTTCGTGATCGCTGGTATTGTTGTTGAGTATGTTGAGGTCTTTGCAGAACTCATAGAGCACCCTGATTTTAGCCCTGCGTAGGGTATCAAACTTCTGGTCACCCATTCTGCGCCTAAAAAAATCGCTTTAAAAAAAGTACATAGGATTAAATGACTTCTTCTACTTTATAGTAGTACGGAGGTATCCTTTTTTTTATAATCAAGGCTATATTGAGAGAGTGACGGTTGTTGAAATCACGACCTACAACCGGTAAATGAGGGCTGCAAGGGGTCTGTTGCTAGCGGGGGGTATGAAATTTTTGTTTGCACCCCCTCTGCCTTAGGCAATTATCTAGCCAGGCAATCCAAAAGTGCAATATATATTAAAGATAACTTTGTATGTCGAGGGTAGGTGAGTGGGATAGCCAAAGGTAATTGTGTTAGAAGGTAGATGGCAGTGAGTATACAGTAGCAAATATACAGTAAGCCAGATGGCCCGCGCCTGAAGTCAATTGATTATAGCACATCTAGTGTGGATACTACAGCACGTTTAGCTTCGCCCCTTTGAAGGGCTAGTTACTGAAGTGCCATCGACGCTGTTGACATATCATATGCCCCTCTAAGAACAACCCTCAGGTTCTCCTGTATATTTGTCAGTCTATTAGTGCTGCGACCATGATGAGATAACCCACGTTTTCGTATACCATGGATTGGGCGAGAGAGGGCGGTAGCACAGCGACCTGGCTGAGGGCGCGCTGCGGGAAGGGGCGAAACATGATCCATTACGTGGTCAATTAGCTCCCTTTAGCAGCTGTTCTTGAGGTGACCAAGTTGGACGCCTTATTACTACGCGCGGAATAAGATGACAGGTTCCCTTTGTCGTTGGTCCAGCCATGAGATAACCGGCTCGTCGTTTCATGACAACTTCAGGTCCCCGCTGGGATCATGGGTAAGCGCATCATTTTATGACACGATACATCAGCTGCCCATGGTTCTTGAGGTAGCCATTTCAGATCTTTGAACGACGATTCGTCATCTTCGTTTGGCTATTGATCTGTATATTCGGGACCCCACAACCGGATCTGCTCTACTGTCGGCCTGCCGGCGGCAATTTAGGGCAAATCACCGCTTCGCTTTCTTGCTCACAGAAGCAAACATTCCACTCAGCGTACGCTTCGCACCCGGCCTGAGTGCAATCTCAGAGTAACTAGGTGGCGCAGTAAGCTGGGACTGCACCGGCGACTTCTCTCCCGTCGACCCGGCACTGCTTGGGTCCGACGCGGAGAGGAGCCGCGAGGAGCTAAGGCTCGATCCGATGCCACTATCTTCGAAGGAATCCGCTATAGTAGCCCATGTCTCCATCGGGGGGTCGCCCTTGATGGGGTGTCCAAAGTCCTTCCAGTACCAGTGTATCCTCATGTTGTGTCCGAAGATTACCGCCCCGGTGCCCTTCAGATCTACCTGCGCTTTCTTCGGGAAATTAGAAATGAACTTTATGGGAAATAACACCTGTACGGGATCGTGGTGGCCTTTCCTTGAGTCCGTTGTGCAGGGACAGGAGCAGAACGTGGCTTGCTTCATGTGCCAGATGATGTTGTCGCATAGACGGCGCGGGTTAGAAGTCGCGTCGCCATCTTCTTCCATGATCTCTAGAAGGCTCGACACGCATGCCGCGAGGTAGTAGCTGTCTTTTGGCAGTAGTGACCAGCGACTGCAGATATTCGGGTACAGGCTCGTCTGACGTGGCTGGATCAGTTCGCCGAAACCGGTTCCGAATAGCGTTACGGCGTGTATGGCCCGCGTGAAGTCTACCCAGCCCTTTCCGATCGTTGGCAGAGTGGCGACGCGAGGGAAGATAGGATCACCGTCTTTGACTAGATCTTTGAAGTCCCAGCCTCTAAGTGCTGACGAGGTCGAATGTTAATCTGTAGACCGCTGCGGCGTTCTACATCCGCTTGATGGTCGATGAGTTTCTCTAAGATATTGTAGATGTGCTCGATCCTGTCCTCTAGGCGGTAGTGCCGTGTCTGTCTCCTTGAACTATTGCTTGTTGTTGCGCCTTCTCTAACGTTCTCCTCGAAGACCTCGGTTTTGTCCATGTACAATGTCAAGTCACGATTATGCTTGTCGATCAAAACTTGAAGCGAGGCATCAGGCTGTGTCAGGTCGGGAGGGTCTTTCAAGGCATCCGGATCCAGGAGCCACGCTGACTGGAATTTGCGCTTGCTATGTGCCAATGACGCGCGAAGGATATGGAGAAGGGCACTAGCTCCGTTCACTAGCCACCCCCTTTTGTCGCCCTGGTCCCATAGAACCATATACTTCGATGATATCCATTGGAGTTTGGTGAGAAAGCCGTATCTGGTGATGTGCACGGGCTTTTCCCTGTTCCCAAGAGTAAAGGCTGCTGTGCCTGAGACGAATTGGCCTGCAGATATTTCGACCTTCTCCAACATATGGTGAGAGTGTGCCTTCGGTAAGCACGATCTTCCTATATCATATGTCGCAAGAGTTGTGCCTGATCAAGCCCATATTGTCAGCATCATGATGGTCAGACAGATGTGATTCTTGAACCTACCCACGATGGACGTAGCTTCGGCACACCATCCTAAAACATGTCGGGACTTTTCCAGATCGGCCATGGTGACAACTGCGAGTGTATTGTCGGATGAGAGATAAGAAATGTGCTTGGAGGGGTGTCGGCTACGCAAGAGGTGCCATGTAACCAGGTCTTTGGAATGCTTAGCTGGCACCAGCATGGTATTGTAACCTTTGATAAATATTGTCGAACCAAAGGCGTTTAGGTATTTAGTTCCCGTCATAGCAACCATCAGCCCAAGAGGCATCTCCAAGCCAGTATCTCGCTCTTGCCTATGTAATATGGGGAAACCCCCAGCGATGACAGGGTTAGAGAATAGATGGCTCCAGCAGTTGCCATTCAATTTCTGTATATTAGGGTCACATATCTCCATGTCATACTTAACATCAAACTCCACGGTAGCCGGTATATCACCCAGAGTTGGGGCAGCTCGTTCTAGGTAGGGGGTATAGATATATGTCTTATCTTTGCCCAATGATGGCCGTAAGGCGGCGCCGAGCCATGCGAGTTGTTCTCCTATTTCCGCAATGAAATAGGGCAGTCCTGAAGCTATCACTTTGACAAATGAGCCCTTGTCAAGCAAGATCTCGAGGGTCAAGCGGCAAGGGGTGTTAACTATAGAAGGTAAGCATTCTCAGTATATCAAGGGCTCAGATTACATTTGCCAAGAAATGACTCACAGAACAATTTCTTCTTTCTTTCAGCAGTCTTCAACGCTTCCTGTATCACCTTCAACGTCTGCATTCCCGTTAATGGCCACATCTGCGCCATATATTGCCTGCAGGTGAGAGCCTGAGCATGGGTGCGGGTTCCTGTCAATGTGACGCAGCGTGCAATTGCTTCAGAGTGGGGAATATCGTAGCCTTGATCATTGAGAAAGCTTAGAATATCCCAATCGACGGTGAAGGTCACCTGGACTTCTTCAGGGGCTTTCTTCCGACTAACGTTTCTGGTTCGTGGGAATTCGATTTGGATTTCATTCCTTATCTGATCTAAAATGTCATATTGCACTGTCGATAGTATGAGATCCCGGTGTAATCGGGCGAGCATCCACATATAGCTAGGATCATCGACCAGGACCTTTCTGTAATCTTCCAAATCCGGTATCATTTTGAGTTCTGCTGAGTCTTCTTGGATTAGAACCTCAGTAGCTTCTTGTGGGGGCTCAGTCTCGAACTTTTCGAACTTTGCTTCATCGCTGGATGCTAGCCAGCGGTCCATGATCTCTGTTGACTTTGGCTCTCGGCTGGTAGTCATTTCGGAGGAATCGAAGTCATGGAAATGGTTATAATGGCCTGTAAAAGACCTCGTGATTGCTCTACATATCAAGTTGTTAGCTGGTGGCCTTCTCATTCACTAGAATCCTGGCTCAACCAGATCTCAGGGTAGAAAATGCAATCTACTAGTACTACCATAAAGGTGAACTGCATCAATCTAGCTCCAGTATGAAGAAATTTGACCTACTCTCTCTGCTTGTGGATGAAGACCATTAGGTCCCGCTGTACTTGGGTTTGGTTTTGATAACCAATAGTTAGCGCCAAGGCTTTTAGAAGCGTCGGGAGCGAGTTAGATAATCTTTGGACCATCTGGACGCTCAGCTGTGTCCCGCCTATTCTTCTGAAAAGGTCATCCGCGAACATGTCAACGTAGCTTTCTGTTCGCACATCAGAGTGACTTGCAAGTTCGGTGTACACCGTGTGTAAGTCGTCGCTGCCATCGCCATCACCATCCAGATCTAACTGTGATCGGTCGACTTGTATACGGCTAGCGTGTGATACTGTGGCGTATCCGGAATCTGAAGGCGAAGGGTCGACACCAGTACGGCGAGTATCTTGGTGAGCTAGTGACGGCCGTTTGATGGGAATTTCTTCTGAGACGTTGGTGCGGGTTGCATTGGATTGATTCTGGGGCTGACGCTCATTAGCCCTTAACGGAAACATTCGCGGTTTACAGTCTACGCAGGAGTGTTCATAGTCGCATATGCCATTGGGGTAATAACATCGAGTATGCTGCCAAGTGTGGCAGGTATGGCAGCGTATTTTAAAACTGTCATAGTTGACGAAGTTGCATATACACTTGATGCCTACTTCAGGAAGTTCTTCTGCCAGCGCCAGAGTTTTATTGCGTACACTGCTAGATTGGGCGGGTGAAGACTGGGGACTGGGGACTGTCTGGGCCGGGGCCGACGATCGCGCGAGGAGGTTTAGCGCCACTAGGTCTTTTGAACCCAATTTTGTACCGCCTGGAACGGGAGCGGCTGTAATAGTTACAGGGAGTCTCGGCTGACTGCCTCGGGTGGGAGGGTTCAGTATTTTGGGCGGCTTGGGAGTTTCGAAGTGCATGTAAGATGGAAAGGCCGCAGAAAAGGCCAGGAAGCCCCCTTTTAGCAAGCACCTGCGGCCCCCGAAGCCTTCGTGCATAAACTTCTCGAACATGTTCGACACTGGGACAAGATCGCGCTCAGACGATGTGTTGTTGTAGATGATAAGATATTTCACTTTAGCCCAACTAGCAAACTTAGCTTGTTCCGTTTCAGTTTCCAGCACTTTCTGAAACTTGTCTAGAGTAAACGTAGCTCGCCTTTGCAGTGTCGTGGGAACGCACATGTTGAGGGCGCCGCGGATGTGGGATTTGGCATATAACACGCTAGGGCGGACGTCTAGCATTAATAAGTCGTTCTCCGGGTTGTTTTGTATCAAGTCCCTGAGTCCACTAGGTAATAACATATCTGTCGCCGTCGCTAGAGGAACGACAATATGGCCCGGTGCTTGTGAGGAATACCCAGGGCATTGTCTTCCTATGCGAACACACTGGGTGCATTGCGGTCTCTTTGCATCACATTTGATATGTCTCCTCCTAGATTTGAAACGATTAGTCTAGCGGAAGGAACGAATATCTCATCCATATAATGGAACTTCCAAATAACTTACTTGCAGCTATCGCAGCTGATGACGTTTGGTTGGCCACGTTGAACTTGTTTGGAGCTCCCCACGGGAGCTTCAGGTGCTAGTGATTGTGACTGCTGCTTGTTGTACGCACTGATGGCTTCAGGCAGTTTTTTGTGGTCATCAGGGAATTGACAAAGTACGAGATACACACTGTCCAGGTTTGCCCCTTTCGAATATTCCTTTTTGACCCAGTCCACAACCGGAGTTGCCCACTTGAAGTTTCCGGAAGCCCTCTTCTGGATCTCAAATTGAATACGTTCCGCAATTTCTGTGCGCCCTATTCTCAAGTTTTCTTCTAGGTAGGCGACGATGCTATTGCCATATGCCTCGAGAGTGAACTCAAGCCCCTTAATTTTCGAGGAGGGTATGTGCCTACTGCTCAGGCAGACACGTAAAGAAGTTTCGGAAGACGCAGCTCGCTGACTAATATCTCCCAGAAACTTCAATATCCCCCGAATCTCCGTCTCTTCGCACTCATCTAGAGCGTCAATGAAACAAATGAGTGAAGCTTGGCCGAAGTTTTGGACAGCCCGATCCAGAAGTGGTTGGAGTCTTTCAATGCTCCAAGATCTGTTGTGTTCGACATCGTCTAGTAATGATTGAAGATCTGGGCGCTTTTGAAAAAGCTGTGTCAGTAATGATCGATATAAACCCGCTGTAGATCTCTGCAGCCCAGACCCTCCGAAGCTGAAATAAAAAGAGATGATAGTTGTCCCCTTCATATACCGAGTGGCATGAGTATTTAGAAACCTCATTAGTGTGGACTTTCCTGAGCCAGGTATTCCTTTTATCCAAAGCACCCCGTTATGCTCACTGAGCTTGTCACGGTTGGTCCAGTTAAGATACTGAGGGGTCTCCAAGAACCAAAGACATGCCTCGAGATGTTCCCTGTTCTTAGGTTTGGGTGGGATGGTGTCTGGAAAGACAAGCGACCGGAGAACAGCTTCCCTGTGTTGCTTTCTGGCTGTAGTACCAACTAGCTTATCTCTGAGATTGGGGCCGAGATTCGCACGAGTGGGAATGGGCTTCGTTGAACTGGGACCATCAGAGGTTCGTTTCTTTTCCCTTGGCGGCGGCTGCTGTTCCATGCGGCGAAACGAGTCTTCCACCATCTGGATTTTGCGCTTGTCTCGGTCTGTCAATTCGGTTAAAACGCCTAATGTGTCGAACGAGCCCTGATGTGGCGTAGGTGTCATATCGCGACCCGGAGCGGTACGTTTTCGCCCAAACAGGTACTCATGCAGGCCCTGTCTAAGATCGCCTACAGTAAGAGCGTGTGCTTGACGCATATGTAAGGGCGCATTATAACTGCTTAATTCCTGCACGATGTAACTAACGACCGTCTCAGCGATGTCGTTTGGGATAACAAAGATATCGGGCAGGGTTGATGCGACTTTTCCGGTCGATTCAGCGACCATATTTAGTGCCTTCGCAAGAACCGCATCAACAGCATCCACATCGTCTCCCGGTGGAAAGCTAGAAGCAGATGCGGAACCAGGCGTTGTCACTGGTTTCTTGTTCTTTGGTATATTTCTCTGCGACATCGTGACGGCTCGAAAGACGAGGAAACTGCAAAAGCTGACGCTAAAACCTATATTCTTCTCTGTAGGTTCACTTCGAGTTGACGAGACTCTGGAGGTTCTTCAGCGTTGTGACTTGCGTCCGAGTCGCGCGAACAATGCTACTTGATTCTAACAGTATTAGCTACAATTATTCCATTAACATCTCTCGGCAATGGAAACAAAACCGCCTGAAGATAAAGTGAGGCATTGCCTTTGACTGTCTCGGGGGCTGTGACGTATTACCTAACCGTGTACCTCGATCGCATCCTCACTACCAGCTCGACTCGTCCTCTTTAGGCGCTGACGTACTCAGCTGGCGAGATATACCTGCAGCAAGCGCAAATTCTAAATAGCAGACATGGTATATGGGGGAAATAGAAAAGACTTTCTTCCTTCGCATGTTCAAGAGAAAAGAGTTAATCTATCATGAAGTCCAGATGGTATGGAGCTAGGAATGGATGAATAGATGAGAGTGATATTTGAAACAACTGGCGAGGAATGAGTCAAAAACTGCCTACGTCGGATCGGTGACAATCTACACAGCCACCGCGGAGAGGTTGAGGAGGAGGGCGCCTCCAGAGGCGTCGGCCGGACACCGACAATGAGGCACACTAGGTTAGGTATAGTAGTTGAGGCAGACAAGGCACACATGCAGGTCGCGGCCGACACAGCTGACAAGGATTAGGATAGGCCAGGCCAGGTCAGGTCAGTTGACATAGCCAATCGGCGCGTCTCTCAACGCGCCAGGGGAAATCAGCACGCGATCGAATATTCATAACAAAGAGAAGAAAAACACAAGATATTTCCTTGTTGTGTTCTGCGATTATGTACAGCGGTAAAGATAGTTGGTACGTATTCATGCCTAAAATCTATTGAACAAGCTGCGAGTAGTATGAGGAAGGCCGACTCAAGTCTATGAAATCTGCCTGGGGTCAATATTTACAGCACGCCCACGCGAACCCATGTAACCACTTCCTAGCCAGCTACCTAGATAGATATGCTAGAGCGAGTTGTTAGCGAGACTACGACTCAATAGTCAAGCGAAGGATTCAGCCACTTTTTCCAGTCTACATATGTTCGACATTTCAAATGCTATAACATTCTAAGTAACCTAGGCATTGCTCACCTTGCGCAGAGTACGTAACCTAAGGTGGCATACTAAGTACAGCACTGCGATATGTACAAGTATACCTAACTGGCTGAGGTGGTCTCTCCACCTCAGCTAAACGCGCTATCTACCGAACGACCCCAGCATCCCTAAGCGCCGAGATAGCATCGCCATCAAGACCAAGCAGATCACCCAGGACCTCATCCGTATGCTTCCCCAGCGTCGGCGGCGCAGTACGCGCACCAGGCCTGCTCTCACTGTACTTGACCGGGGTATTAACGACGCGGATAGGCCCGCACTCATCATGTTCCAGCTCGACCACCATGCCGCGCGCCCGCGTATGCTCATGGTTCAGGGTGTCCCGGACGTCGTTGATGGCGGCGTACGGCATGCCCTTACCCTCGAAGACCTCGAGCCATTCCTGCGTGGTTTTAAGGACGCTGATCTTCTCGATCTCGGCCTCAAGCTCGTCCCGGTTCGCGACGCGCGCCGAGTTCACGCTGTATTTCGGGTCTGTTTTCCATTCGGGCCGCCTAGGCCGTCGCAGAGGATGCCGAAGAGCTTGTCGTTGCCTCCGCCGAAGAGGACGTCACCGTCTTTGGTCTTGAATGACTTGTACGGCACGATAGATGCTGCAGAGTGATTAACATTCGTAGCTGAGTTGGATCCCGGGCTCTGGAGACTGATCTTGTGCTGAACTTACGGTGTGCCGTGCCCCATCGCCCTGAATCCCGCTTCCCACTAATCAGACAACTGCTTGCAATGTTGGCGAGCGTCGCCGTCTGGCAGTCGCTCAGCGCGACATCAATGTGCTGTCCGCGCCCCGTCTTGGCCCGCGCAAGTAACGCCGCCATAATGCTGTTGCTCGTGTACAAGCCGGTCGTAAGATCAGTCACAGCGACGCCTACTTTGACCGGCGGCCCATCCCGGCTCCCCGTGATATGCATCAGGCCGAACTCGGCCTCCACCATGACGTCGTAGCCGGCGCGCTGGGCGTACGGCCCCGTCTGTCCGTAGCCGGTGATGGAAGCGTAGATGAGGGATGGGTTGATCTTGTGGATTGTGTCAAAGTCCATGCCGTACTTCTTCAGACTCCCTGGGAGATAGTTTTCCACGAGGATATCGCATTTTGCTGCGAGCTTGTGTAGTATCTCGACGCCCTCTGGATGTTGAAATGAGAGGCCGAGAGACTTCTTGTTGCGGTTGACCTAGTACGTTATTAGATAGACGTAAGCCTTTATACTATGTCATAATACATATCTTCAATGATTTTAACACGTACACCGAGGAAATATGCAGATTCGCCGGGGCCCTCGTGGTCTGAGCCTGTCTGGTACGGAGCATAGGGCGGCCCCCAGGCACGCGTGTCATCACCACGAGTGGGATGCTCAATCTTGATAACCTCTGCGCTTAGTGACGCCTGAAGTCAGCACTCGTCGTTCAGCAAAAGAGTTTGTGTAGCGCATTACCCCAAATCGCCTAGTATCTGAGTGCAATAAGGCTGTCGTACAGCATTAGCTCGGCTCCCTTCTCACCCATTGAGTAGTGGACGTGACACCTACGCCTGCGAGAACCCGCGTCATATCGAGGACCCGATATCCAGCCAACGGGAGCGCCGTATCCGCTGACTGTGAGACGGAGGACTGGAGGCGGATGAAAAGCGCAGATACGTTGTTGCTCCTCACCCAGAGTCGGGTGCCCCGGCCGGCTCGGCACAAGGTTCGGCTTATTGGTATCATGGCGGGCTTGCACAACACACACTCACTCACTCACTCACTCAGAACCCAATACCTGCTCCAGAGTCAAGTGAAAGAAAAGATCCGCGCTCAATCTATCTCTCGCTTCCAGCGCCCTCAAGTCTCGCACCTTACTTAGCGTTGGTGATTGTAGTTGGGAGAGTAAGTGAGGATTGTGAAATAGATGCCGAGGATAGCGCTAGTAAGTGCTGCGGTGCAACTAGACTGAACAGACTCCACAGACCTTTGCTCTCCACGATCTTCGCGCCTAAGAGACCGGAACGGGGCCGTCAAGGCCGGCGGGTGTGTATTTCCGAAGTTCATTTCAAACTTCGGCGCATCGCCGAGTTCTCACAAATACGCAATAAGCGGGTGCTTGGTCTCAGCACGTATACATACGGACATGCTGAACGCTATTTGGCCCCCAAGGTGTAGTGGCGTCGCCAAATCATGTTTCAAACGCCCGCCACGGTCGGAAGCCGTAGTAAACAACTGTTGAGTTCGGATCATGGAGGCACACTGGCAAATGTAAACAGTGCAAGATTATGAAGATTGAAAGATACTACACGAGGCATCTAGATCATGTACGCAGACCGTCTTACCTGTTCATTTAGGCCCTTATTCGAAAGGCGACGCACTTTCACTCCGGCGTCTTCTTATCGTAGAATACGGCGGCGACGACTTCACTGGCTGCTAGGAGGCGAGATCGATTACACAACATATCGCCGCCCTTGCACAGCATCTGTCACTCTAACTATCTAACGGGCCGGGCCGTGACCCAGCAGATAAATATAGCTTCTCCGCCCGCCTCCCTCAAGAATTGCATCTGGTTGAATCGACCGCCTACCTACCTACCTACTCAATAGGGCACTGCCCTCGGTAGGTTGGTTTACCCGATCTGTGTCGCATGGCCACTACTGTACTACCAGAACAAACCCCATGGAGTGGTATGCGTCTTGGTGAGCCAGCCACGAGAAGAATGTTACCTTGCGTCATACTTCGCTCGGTCAGGGAGGCAGAAGGGCTCTCGCGACGACGATCCTGTGAATTCGCATTAATGCGCAGCCCTTCGATAAGCGTGCAAGCAACGCTCAAAGGTCTCCAAGCTTTCCCTTGCGCCGACGCGCATTTTGCTGGGTAGATAGTGAAAGCGATAACATCGCGATGTATATGTAGCGCTGTTAAGGCATACCATACATTATCACAAGAGCCTTGCCAATTGCGGTACGCACACAGCCCCCCGCAACCAGAATCAGGGCTCGATAAAAGGACAGACTACATGCATTACATGCTGAGTACTGCCCTCCTCCTAAGCCCTTTCAGTCGTGGCCAGGTCCCGAATGCCTTGCTTTCTACTCAGTAACAAGGTTATTTCCCCCACAGCCACCCGCACCCCCAACGGCTGGACCAATACCGGGTGCGGGCGGTCCAAGAATAGCACTTAAGGGCATGGCCGTTGTTACCCAACCTGCATGACGAGCGTTACTCCAGGTTTCCCTGTGCGCGAAACTACTGTATTGCGCGGCATTGGGAAGGGCGAAAGGCAGTGGAAGGGCAGGGCATATCGGTAGACATGGGCACATTGTCAATTCATCGAATCATGGAGCATGGAGCGCTCGTAATGATGTATGCAGTCAATTCATATAGAGCGCACTCTCTCCTGCCTGTTGCCGTCCGTTGCTCGCGATGGCCATTTCTTAACAACCCCGTATCTAATCATTGAATTAGACATTCCCCAAGATGGGTCTCATCCCTATACAATTCCGGCGCGATGAGAACACAAGTCGTCCTCCTATCCAATCTACTCCCAAATCCAGCGAGATCACGGGCGATAACACACCATCCGTCGACCCATGGATGATCGTAGTCATCGTCGCGGGTAGCCTTATAGTCGTCACGCTCGCCGTCATCATGTGCATGCATTACATCAGGTCACGACGGGCACGAAATACAGGCTTCCAGCCCGTCGAAGAAAAAGACACGAGCGAAAAAATGCCATGTCCATATTCATATCCGCCGAAGCGTAGATCAGACCGGCAGAAGCTGGAGGATCTAGAGCGCGACATGATGATACGGAAGTCACTAGCGAGTCGAACTTCGTTAGTAACGACCAACGACCCTATTTCTAGCTACACTCCCCAAGAACCCTTGGAGCAACAGCAGCAGCAGCAACAACAACAACAACAACAATTTAATAGCGGAGGCGGAGGCGGAAGCAGGGGAGACTACCACCTGGCGAATCCCCTAGGCGAAGACGGAGGCGAGAGGACGAGTCTAAGGGAGGACTGGAAGGCGTGGGAGGCGCGCGTGCAGAGCGAGAGAAGGACCTCGAACCCGCACGACCAGCACCCGGCGTTCGCATCGTATCTGTCTGTGCCACTGCCGCAACCTGCGCGGAAGCCGTCGCCTGCACGGGGCGGCTCCGCTGTGTATCGTCACATCTAGACCCTTCCTCGCTGCTTCTCAGCTGAGAGCGACTACTTCACCTGCGTCACGCACAAACTTAAGCAGGTGCATACATACTCATAATGGTCTCGTATGGATATCAATGGAAGTAATTATCGATTTGGGGGCCGGGTCGACTGCTACCACCTGCTTACCTTGGTGTCTGTCTAGCTATCAAGTATGGCAGCACCCCGCCTCTTTCCGGACCATGGAGCTTGCAAGCGATGTTGTATCGGGGGGCTTAGCAGCTGGTCATGACAAGCCTCCCGTACTTGGAAAGCCATTGATCCAAAATGGCGTTTTATTGGAAACCTGATTTTCCTCTTGTGAGAGCTGATAGCATAATCGCATGTATTCATGCCAGGGCATGATAATACCAAAATACTTAGATCAATGCTTGATATCGAAAACAAAGCGTCCTTGTAATACTTCGGTCCCTACCTGCTTGCTCTAAGGAAGTGAGTGGATTATCCATTTCGATTGCCGTTTCTTGTTGTGTGCCCGACAAAGATATAGTCATAAGATCTGAAGGTAGTTGAATAGCAATAGATTCCATCCGAGAGACAATAAAGCTGGATGATTTAAGGTTGTTGTTGATCGCCTGGATAGAGACTGGACTTGTACTAAGATTGGTAGATATAAGCGCTAAAGTTAGTGACACATCCACTAAACCACAAAACTTACACACGGCCCACAGCGCTCTTTCTACTGTACCTAGGTACATACATCTACAGTGATCCTAGGCTCTGGCTCTGGTACCTTCTGAGGTTTTCTCAAGAGGTACCTCTAAGTACCGATATTAGCATTGCCTACCACCCTTATAGCTTGTACACTTATCGATACCTGCAGTATACCTAGTGCAGTCAGCCTTGAGATTGTCAGCAAGCTGATTAGTCAACAGCACAGGCTTACGCTCAGTACAACATTCAACTGGCGGAATCACTCTCCGCCTCGTCGCCTCACCATCTTCTTTTCAACAAGCCTGCCGTGCCTGTCATCCACCCCCAAGGCATTCTCACCAACGTCTCTCTCTTTCGCGCTGCCGAGCCTCTCTACTCCTCTCAGGTCATCTCTGTATCTCTCTCTCGTGCGCGCGCTTGTCTCTTTCCGTCCGCGTCCCGCAGCGCCATCCTCGCTCTCGCTCTCATCGCTGGGCCTCGTCATCGTCACCATGGCGGCCACCTCGTACTCCGACGCCTTCATCGCCGCCCAGCAGAGTGCGAGCGTCGATGCCGCCAATGGTGATGCTCAGAACGGTGCGAAAGAGGAGGCGTGGCAGCAGAACCTCAACGAGATCCTGCAGTGTCCCGACTGTCGCGAGTTCCCTCCCAACCTGGTCGAAGAATTCTCCTCGGGCGACATGGTCTGCGCCTCGTGCGGCCTCGTCCTCGGCGATCGCATCATCGACACCCGCTCCGAATGGCGTACCTTTGCCAACGATGACCAGAACAACGACGATCCCAGCCGTGTCGGCGACTCTGTCAACCCGCTCCTCAACGGCTCTCAGCTCGAGACGAACATCGCCTTTGAGGGTAGGGATGCTCGCGAGCTGCAGCGTCTGCAGAGCAAAGCGGCCAAGAAGAACGAAAAGGACACCAAGCAGAGCAACACCGCCCTACTCGCCGCTTACCGCGAGATCTCCAACTTCTGTGATGCTATGAACATTTCCAAGACGACCCAAGACGCCGCCAAACACATCTTCAAGATGACCGACGACGCCAAGTACTTCAAGGGGAAGTCTTCCGAGGTCATCATTGCCGGATGCATCTTCATCGCCTGCCGTCAATCCAACGCCCCGAGGACCTTCCGTGAGATATTTGCCCTGACCAAAGTGCCCAAGAAGGAGATTGGAAGGACCTTCAAGATGCTCGAGAAGTTCCTCCAGGACGACAAGAACAAGAACTTCGTCCGACCCATCAACGACGGCGCCGCGCCCCCGACACTCAGTGCCACAAATGCTACCGAACTTTGTGCGAGATATTGTGGTGGTCTCCGTTTCCGGAACAATCACCTCATGGCCAGAATCTCGTCCGAGCTGTGTGAGAAGAGTTCCTCGGTTAAGGACTTGGCGGGACGTTCGCCACTATCTGTCGCTGCGGCTTGCATCTACATGATCTCGCATCTCATGGGCGAAGGCAAGAGCTCCAAACAGATCGCCAGCGTGGCCGGTGTCAGTGACGGTACCATTAAGACCGCCTACCGTTTCTTGTACCAGGCCCGAGACTCGTTGATAGATGATGACTGGATCGCCAAGGGCGGGCGTCTTGACCGGCTCCCTGTCAACTAGGGGCGGACACGGTACAAGCGGTGTCGGCGGGGTTCGAGAGATAGGGAAGGAGATGTTGCAGGTGCGTTGAAGTGACCAGGCCAAATTGGACGAAATATGACGAGCAGTCTTCCGTCTCTTAAAGCGCCTTGAAAAATATGGTCACTGTTGTAAGATTTAGTGTACGCGAAGACTTTCAACTTTCTGATGGACTTTATATCCATCTCTCGGTTTACGCAGTCGGTGAGCGACGCCACGACCGGATCGAGAATTTGTAGGAGAGCACAAAGCATGACATACTCGCCGCAGGGTGATTCCACAGGCCGCTTGCGCTTTGTTTCTCCGTATATTTTGGGGCCTGTCGCTTTTCGCGAACATATTCAGGCTTTGCCGTCAACAAAAATATCTTGAGCTCTTGAAAAATAGAGTATCAATTCACCTGCACATCCTTTTGCCGCCTGTTGGAGGCTTTGACGACATGGGAGCGGGCAGGCAACCGCCTCGAAACGAGATTGGTTTGGTCCACGAGGTGATATCTCGCGTCATTCTCTTTTACCCACACAAAGCAACCGCACCCAGAAACAGCGTTTTCCAGGTGCCTGGTCAGGGTGTGTGGTAGCGATGGCGAGATGTTAGGGAGCGAGCATGAATGTTTTATATATCGACGGCAGCGCGTGGCGAGGCTTTTAAACTTGCCGGGATTGGGGATCTGTATGTGTATTATATGATCGCGCAGGTCTTCGATCAAAGCAATGCATTTTACTCTCTTCACGCTGCCGTCCCATTTATTCATCTGTTTATGCCCTTCCTCTTTCTGATTTTCACAGGTGAACTCCCCCCCATCCCCTTGTTTTTTGGAACATACTTAGTCAAAACGGAACCTAGCACTTGGGAATTTACCTAACAGATATTCCCGACTAGCCAAAGGGTATATGAAGCAATTGTATGCCTCGCCCTTTGTGGTAAAATAAAAGCCAAAATATAATAAAATAATCAACATGTTTTAGGTCAAGCGTATTAACATGAGCATTAATAAGTAAATATCAATAATGTCGTTAATATCAGGTTCATCGATTTTATCGCATTCTTTGCTGTGTGTCACGCTTTTATTATATTTCTTAAGATGACTATAAATTGTCTTCATACGTAAGATGAAGGTAGTTGTTAGTAATAGTTATAGATACAGATTAGCCATGGTCAATCTCATATGTGCACCGTCGTTCTTCACAATTAAGTATGCTCATGTCAGGTCGATTAAATATGACGAAGAGCCTACTCCCCAATATGTCTAACGCGATTTGTATACATGCCCCTTTCTCTCTTTCGAGTACTAAAGCAATCACTTGCCATCTCGTCAGAAATCCCATCAGAACTCATACATGATACATACCCTCCCTCGATGACTTTCATAACTAGGTTAGAACCCTGCATATCTGGAACGCAGCCAAGGACTCGCAAAAGCATATCATGCCTATTAAGGGACATGCAACTAAAAGTGTACGGAATTAGGATGAGTCGTATTCGTTATACTCTCATTCCGCCTTCAATCGGCTCTCATTGCGCATTTCGGCTTTATACTTTCGACTTCCCTCATATTCTGCGTTCTCACTCTCATCTATTCTTCTGCTCACCCCTAATGTCACCTTCAATGTTACCCTAGACGTCACCCTGGAATTCACCCTGGATCTTACTTGCATTTATCACCCTCGTCTTATATCCATCCCACACACCGGGATATACAGCACTTGCATTACTCCACATTCACATGATAGAATCAACATAGTTGCCTGGTCATTGACCGCCTATTGCATCGCGCGTTCCATCACATACATCATCCAGTACATACTCCAAAGCAGTGAAGGAGTAAAGCAAACATAAAAGCACCAAACAACTAACAAAAAAAACAAAACAAAACAAGGATCACAATACCAATGTCATCATTCCACCTCTTCCCCAAACTCCCCACTGAGCTCCGCCTCGAGATCTGGCGGTCCTACTTCGCCATCTGCCACGGGACGCAGGTGCACATCTTCTTATCCGCGCCCGAGGGGCCCAGGTACATACGCCAAGACGCGGCGACCGGCGCCGAGGGGTACGACACGCTCGCGGGCGCGCGGGTGTGCGCCGACTCGTGGGCCGTGTTCCAGGAGGCGTTTTACATGGGCGATTTGCGGTGTCTGCGGCCTAGTAATCATAGTTCTAATGGTGGTCTGAATGGTCTGAATGGTGGTGGGGGACGGACTCCTTCTCCGTCTTCTATCTCTACCACTCCATCCACTCCTATTACCATTGCTTCTTCTACCACTCCCACCATCACCGCCTCCACCACCACCTCCGCAAGAGAAGCGGGGCGCCGGCGTCAGTACACACTCCGCTTCGCCGTGAGCAAATCAGACATGATGTACATAATCGACACAAAAGTCTCCCCGATTCTGCTCGCCCTCAGTTCCGCACCCTGGTTCCGGCGCGCCCCGCGCATCGCGATCCAGGTATTCAACTTCCACACGCCGGCGCCGAACCCGGAGCTGCTCCCGGACCCGCGGCCGTACCCGCATAACCTGGACTACTGGGGGCGGAACTGGGTATTGTGGAACAAGCTGCTTTCGTCTATATACTCCCCCTCCTCACTTTCCCTTTCTACCTCCGCTTCCGCTTCCCCTCTTCTAAATCCATCAAACTCATCAAATCCACCGAATCCATCAAGTCCCCAAAACGCCCTCTCCGCAATCCGCACACTCATGACAAACCCCGCGCTCGAACAACTCCTCTTCGTGGTGGTCCCGAACCGCGAGATCCAGCGAACGTGCTACCTACGCCCGAACACGTACGGTTTCCAGGTCGTCGACCCGGAGTCCTTCGCGCTCGGGTCCGCGGACGAAGTCCATGCTGTGAATGGCCATGCTGGACTGGCGTATGCGCGCGTACATAGGGCTTTCCCGGGTTTGGGGGTCGATCGGAAGATTGGGTATGTGGCGGATGCGGTGCCGGGACGGGCGGGGTTTAGTTGTTTGGATGAGATGTGGGTGAATGGTTACTAATGGGGCGGGGGAAGTTGATGGGGAATGGGGGATGTGTGAGGAAGGGGTGGGTTTCATATGAGTGTTAATTACTTGGATTTTTGCACTGGATGTTGAGTGTGAAGCATGAAGAGCGGTTGGGATTCAGGATGAGAGTGCTGATACACTGCTTGGTGACGCAATCTGCAGCTGATCTCAACGACTCGATATTTAGCATCATTTCATATCACATTTTCTTCGAAAGGAAGCGTGGCTGTCACAATAACTCCGGTATTCTGATCATTGGTCATGTTGGGGCGGGTATAAAGCACATATAGAGTTTCGGTAACTGGGGGCTCAATTGTATAAGCCATCTACTACTAATTAAGAGCGACGACATAGAGGGTTTGGTGAGCATGTACGGATTTTGAATATACTAAGATGGCTACGGTCATTACACAAGCTATCATATTCAATCTACGCATAGTATAACTAGTCTCTTCTTTCCCAGTGGTGTGAAGGGTCACTTCATGAGTGCATCGTGGGACCTTAATTGCAAGTGAGATCATTCGGTGTATGGAACGGGTAAGGTAATACTTGTGTTGTTGCACGAGGGTTCTGAATGCCCTCAACTACTCATACGCTATAATTACATGGTATCTATTGGTTTACATCTTCAGAGGGGCTGTAACAGTCACGCCACCCTTGACTATATACCCTCCGCTGTACTGATCAGGTCACCTTGCCAGGGCGGGTGAGTTGGAACAAGGGGAGGAAAGTCATAAACGGTATATTTTCAATCCATCCAATCAATGCTACTCCCACTACTCATCCAGAGATGCGCTACTATAACTATCAAAATTCCTTACTCGATATAGAAATCAACACAGCTCTCGTATGTCTGATCGTTGCTGTCAGACCACCAGTACCACTGAATCGCACACTTACCGCCCTCGTTGCATGAGGATTCTAGGGTATCAGGTATCGTGACGGTGAAGTCGGCTATCGTGAAGATTAATTAGTCAATATCCTCAAGACCAAAAATAGAACAAGGGGTAGTGCTCACTGTCGTTTCTTGGGGGTCCTGATTTTGAGTCCGGCCAGTTGTCCCAGCTGACGAGTGGGTCACCGATTACTCTGTTCGAGGCTAGGTTGACGACCGAGACGTTCTAGTATATGTGATAGCAATTAGCCTCGTGGACACATAGTCCTCATAGTCAAGGATTGAGTGTGATGACTGTGCATGATGGAGATGACTTACGGCCCATCCAGGGTGGTGACCAGCTACCAGGTTGATGTGGAAAGTAATCACATCACCGGCAGTCACAGCGTGGACATTATCGACGTTGTCCTCATATTGATATCCACGGCATAGATAGAGGTTGCAGTTAAGGCTACCGTCAGCCGACTTGACGGCATTTTCGATGGGACCGGCGAGATCTAGGCCGCGTCAGTCGTCAATCTTAGTCCCTTCTTCTCCCAGCCATATTGGTGTTGTTGTGCAAAAGCTGGGCCGGTAGGCTTCACGTACCTGATTGCAACACCTTCGTCACCACAGCTCCGCAGAGCTCTAGTTGCTTGTCTCCTGTCTGTTGTCTTTCATGAGCTTCACATTGACATCACGTTGATTCAACGATCGGTATATGAGGAGACATAGGGGAATAGCAACGGGTCAATGTCGTACATTTCTGGGAGCAGGCTTCGTCATTACGGCATGGCCCTGGACGCTAAGCAAAGAGGCCAAGGAGACCAGGCCTGCGAAAGCGTACCTCATTTTGACGAATTTACTTGCTTGTAAGATTACTTAACGACTTAATGACACAAGTAAAGCCTCGTCTGTCTAGGTATGCAGGTGAATTCCAAATACCATCAACCTCAACGAACATGCATGGCTTTATACTTAACATCCGCCCTCTATCTCACATTGCACTACGATTGGCAATATGTCATTTGGGGAAACATGCAAAACACTCCCGTAGCCCGAAACGGCAATTTTGCTAGATTGATGATGCGCCCTGGCACGGGGAATTAAATCCACCAACGGAGTATCAAGGATGTTTTCACATGCTCCACCTAAAGTCACAGACCACCGCCAATACTGCAACCCACGGCATATTTACGCTACACATGTAGGAAACCAACGGAGGTCGAAGAAGCTCTTGTCTAGTGACTGCGATCCGGATTTTGAGTTAATATATTGAGGTGGACTGGATGTGCTGATGACGATGTCATTGGAAAAGGGCACAGATAGGACCGAAAGGAGTGAGTGTGGATGTTACAGTACTATCTATACTAAGGGTAAACAGGGCAGCATCTGGATTCAACATGTTTTATTGCTTCTAGATTTGTGGTATAGGGCTACATTCGTCTTCCATGGCGGCTAGCGGTTGCACCTGGAACACGTTTATGAATCAACAATTATATCAACAGCCGAGATTATCACTTATCATTTCATATAATGGCTCAGATATTCTTCTCTTGCGATGAAATTCCCGACACGATTCCCAATCTTAATGTTGGTCTTTCCTCCAAACACCGCACACCATGCCGGGACAACAATGTCGTCTGGGTTCCTGACAGTTTTCAACACTTGGGAGTTCATTTGAGCTAGTGGTTCGGCTTGACGCTGTAAAGGCTAGCTTGCAAGCCTTAGAGGGCTAGGAGTGCGTACATAAAAGGTGGCAGTCATCCGGGGTTAAGTAACCCGGACTAATCACCTTGCCTGCAGTCCCGTCCTAAGTGCCTAGGAACTAAGGATGGTGTTAGGAGTTTATATGATGCATTCATCTATTATCTAGTTCAAGTCGAATCAACTTCCACATGTCTGCTTGACTGGAAAAGAGGTCACTATAGCCTAACTAAAAACAGTACTAAAGAGACACCGGCAGTAAGTTATACTAGGCTTATAACTTATAAAAAGGTAGTGTACTATAAGGCATATAGTAATAGGGCTATAGAAGGTCTTACAGTGGGCACAGGCTAGCTATAATAAAAGATAACGGATTTTAATAGTGCTAAAAGTAAAAGTTATAGTAGGTAGATCGCTATAAAGTAAAGGCTATAAATGGTAGTTAAAAAATTAAATTATTTAATTATTAAATAGATCAGTAAAAGGAAATTCCAGCAGCTATATAGTTAAAAATATAATAAAGTTTAATATTAATAATATTAAAACTATATTATAATAATTAACAAATATAAAGAGATTAATTTAGCTAAGTTATAATTAGTAAGATTTATAGTTGTTTAAACAAGTAGATTATTTAACGCTTAAATTAATAGGTTAATTAAAAAGCTAAACTTTATAAAGGTTATTTAAAACTTATACACTTTTTTAAAAGTCTTTTAATAAGCTTTATAAGACTTACTACCTTTACTAAATTATCTACTAACTTATTTACTATAATTACCAACTAACTTTAATAACGGTATTAATATTTTAATATTATTAATAACTTTTATAAGCTTTATTTAGCGCTATAAAGCTTTATACTTATTTTGCTAAAACGTTATATATATTATACACTGTTATAAATAAGTTTAAAATAGGCCTTATAAGCTAATAGCTTAAGTGGTTAGTTAGTAAGGCTGCAGTGGCTGATATAGCCACTGTAGCTTATGGCTATCGTATACTATAAGGTAGCACCCGATTATTACCAGCTGTTTTTAACAACTTTATAACGCATATCCTAATTAAGTTGGCCACCCTCCCCTCTTTCCCCCGGCAGCTCATATAAATTACCTTTATATCTTCCCACGTGATTTTTAAATAACTTTACGAATATTATAGCTATAATAAAATAATTAATACTATTAGAATTATAACTAAAAAGGGATTCAGTATTATTTTTATTTATTTTTATAGCTATTTTATTAAGCGAGTGATTAAGTAATACGCTGAGCAGGGATTATTTTAGTGCTTATTTTAACGTATTACTTAATAACTCGCTTAATAAAATAGCTATAAAATAAATAAAATACTACTAGATTTCGTTTTTTAATTGTAATTTCAATGGTACTAATCTAAATATTATATTTATTATATATAAAAAGTTATTTAAATGCTAAAAAGTATTAATTTTTATATATAAGGTAATATATAAAATCTTATATAATTTAATAGTTAAATCGATATAGTAATTTTTATTATTTAATTTTAAATTTAATAGTTTTTTTATAAAAAGGTAGTCTACTATAAGGCATATAGTAGTAAGGTTATAAAAGGTCTTACGGGGGGCACAAACTAATTATAACAGAAGGCAATAGATTTTAACAGTATTAAAAGCAAAGAGTATATAATCGCTATAAGTAAGTTTTAAATAAGCCCTATAGCTAAGTAGTTTAAGTGGTTAGTTAATAAGGCTATAATAGATAAAGTAGCTATTATAGCATTATAGTAGGTGTATATTATAAGGTACTACCCGACTATTAATAGCTAATTTTAATACGCCTTTTTAATAAGGGTGCTGCTTAATAAGCCTTAATATCTACTGAAACTTAAGCTGTTTAATAGACTTTAAAGGCATAATTAAACTATTAACTGCTATATTTTTAATGAAAATATAGTATATATTAATTTCTTTAATATATTAAGCTTTTTAATATATATTAACTTTATTAAATTACATTTATATATTAATAATATTTAAAGTCTTTAATAGTTGCTATAATGCTTATATTATTATTATATAATATTATAGCCTTTAAAATAAGCTATTAAATTTTAATAGACAACTTTATAGTTATTACGCCTTTTTAGCAGCTTTAATTAATATTATATATTTAGC